>PVKE010000854.1:0-87500 GCA_004027555.1 Craseonycteris thonglongyai
CCCCCCACACACACACACATACACACACTCTCTCTGGCCCTTTCAAACCTCCTCCAAGTCTCGGGCTTTGGTTCAGGCTCCTGCAAAACCCCATCTTTCATACCTTGGTCATGAAGGTCATTGGCTGCAAGTAAAGGGTGTCCCACAATTCTTGCAAGAAGTAATTTTGATAGAAAACACAGGTTTATAATTAAAAATTGTAAATTTTCATTGCTCAACAATGAAAACGTGTTGTTCTTTTGTGTAACGCTCCATTTTTAATAACCCTGAACTGTCAGCTGTCATGCTGTCTTTTTTTTCATTGGCAACACTTTACCGCACAAATGACGCAAAATTCAAATCTTGGGTGAATTTTGGGACATCCTTTACTAAACCGCCTGGTGGTTTGGGCCTACGTACACAGCATCTTAAAGCACAATTCCCATCAGAGCCTCCACAGCCCAGTCTGATGACCCTGTCTTATCCCTCACACTTGCTCCAGGGAGCAAGGCAGGCACGTGGCTCAGGGGAACAGGAGGCAGCCGGCCCTCCCCGCCTCACACCAGCGGCTTTTTCTTCCTACTCCGGGCACTTGAGTTACAGATAAAGTGCGCATCTCCCAAGGCCAAGAAGAGGTCAAATTAAGAAGGGTGCTCTCTTTAGTAACTACAAAAAGTTCTCATTTTCTCATGGAGTCAAGCGCCCTAATGGCTGGTGTAGAAGCCCAATTTCTCACCGGTCCTGAATTGGACCATTTCCCTCTCAGCGGCTTGGGCTCCCTGTGGGGCAGATTGCCAGGGGCCCTGCAGGTGCTGGGAAGAAGCAGTGGGAATCATCATTTCTCCCTTCCAGCCTTCTTGCCTTCGGTGTTTTAATTCATCCCAAAGTCCTGAACCTGACAGGGGAACTGAGGAGTCACAGGGGTCCTGCACCCGTCCCCATTTCAGTCACATGCGGCAGCCCATACGTATTTATTTTTTTTAAAACCCTCCTCTACAGGCCATCCTGGAGAAGATAGGGGCGGGGGAGGGGCATGTGCTGTATAAATGACCTAAAAACTCACCGTGTGTGAAGCCATAAAACCAGAGCCTCTGTATTTACGGCTTTTAACACACCTGGGTGTTTACCCTAGCCAGGCACCAGCCTCTGTACTGACACGCACTCTGTCTCTGAGCCAAGAAGCCCCCCAGATGAGGCTTTGGGGCTCCCTACCCTGGCCTGTATGGGTCCTGCCCAGCTGAGCCTTTCTTCTGCCCAGTCTGAAGCCATGAGACCCACAATCCAGGACCCCCCGCTCTCTCTACAGCAGCTCAAAGGCGACCAAGAAGCATCTGGAACACATAAGAAGCCTTAATAGGACTTTAATTGGGGGCATTAAGGCAGCTGTATGTGACCTCACACGCCTGGCTCTTAAATCCAAGTCTAATGACTCTCTTGGCTGCAACCACTGCTGTCCCCACTGGCCTGGCATCTGCTGACAACCGCTCAGGCCCTGGGTCCAGTGAGGACCCGGTGCTGCAGGGCCAACAGCACCCTGCTTCTCTCATTGCACCAGCAGCTGATGCCCACTCTGCACGGGCACAAGGCTGGCTTCGGCCCAGGAGTGGTTTACCCTGTTCCCGAGGGTAAAGAAGGGAGTCACATCCCCATCAAGGGCCCTCTGACTCCAAAGCCAGCCGCAAAAGCCCTCAGAACCCCGGCGAAATCTGAAGTTGACAGGCTCTGATGTCAGTCAAGCGGGTTGGGCTCGGTTCTCTCGTGCATCGCTTTGAACAAGAAACAACAGACAGGTGTCGTGTGTTGTAAACCTACTGGGCAGCAAGCACTTGCTACATGCTTCACGCAGATGGTTTGATCTCCTCAGGTTAAAAACTAGAGACCCAAGGCTCAGCGGGGTTCAGTGCTTGCCCGAGGCCAGGCAGCTGTAGGCTACCCGACTCCGAGTTGTCTTTCATTGGGCACACACTTCGCACTGTCCTTCTGTAGGGGGAGCGGGTGTTCTCTGAAGTCACCCCACTCGCCCCTCATGGCTACAGCACAAGTATGAACCTCCCAGGGAGACAGAGGCGTCATCTGAGTTTCTCCAGCACAACCTGGCTTAGCAGCTTCTGACCGGATTCAGACTCACTTAGCAACTTTCTGTGGCTCCCTACCACCCACAGCATGTCACGTGCACGCCCCTCAGCGTAGCACCTCCGCCGGCCCTGCAGCTTTCTCCTGGCCCTGCACGGTCTGGGAGCCCAGACCTATGTAAGCCCCCTGCACCCCATGTTCTTTCTCACCTCCACGCCTGGGCTGTGCCTCTCCTTCCACCAGACGCACTCTTCCCCCTTCTCCTGACTATTACTCAGGTTGCCCCCTCCTCCAGGAAGTCTTCTCTGATTTCACCCCCAGCTGCCTGCCTCCCATGCCCCACTAAAGACCCCTCTACTGTCTAATAGCAATCTGGCTATGTGTGTCCCATCCAGCAGTGTCCTGAGTACAGGGACTATATCCGGCCACACCTGTGTCCCCAGAGTGGCCCTCAGCAGATATAAGCTGGGCTCTGAGATTTCCCAGCTTCCCAACCTAGAGAGGGCACTGGACCAGAAAAGGCCGCAAGCATCCCCACTGAGTCCCCAGGTTTCTACCCCTGGTGCCGCAGACAAAGGCCACACACAAAAGGCACAGCGCGATTGTTTCTCCCAGAGCCAGGAACAAAGGGACGGCATGTGGGCATCACCCCCGGCCGCCTCGGCCACTCGGCCCAGCAACACAAGCCACACTGGTTGCCATGGACGTTTTAATTAAGTGTAAGGATTTTGTGTCTTGATAACAGAAAACATGTCTCCCTTCTGTTTGTCTCCAGTCCCTCTGGAAACAGAGAAGAGGTGGGGAGCTCAGAGCTGGTTCTTAGGGGAGGAGTGGCAGGGACAGGCCCCTGGGGAGGGAGCCCTGGGAAGGTGGCCTCCACTCTGACACACCCCTGTATGCTTCCCTGGGACCCGCCTCCCATCAGGCGGTGCCTCCTGCAAGCTGTCACCCACCATGGGCTGAGGGGATGGGACAGGGCCGGGCAGGCTGGGCTGCTCTCAGTCTAGATAGCCTCTGCTTCTCTCAGGGATGAAGACGAGGTCACAGCAGGACAATCCAGAACCGCCGACGTGTGGCTGGCGGGGCAGTGGCTGTCTGTAGGTATGCTGCCGCTCCTGAGCTTCCTCCAACCACCAGTCCCCAAGTGCGTCAGGCCTGAAGCCAACGTGCATCTACATGAAGAGCCTGCGAGGAAGCCCTCCTGTCGGCAGGGCCGTGCCTCGTTTGCGTTTCATCTGAATTGAGCAGAGGGGGCCAGGCAGAGGCTAGCAGACCCCCAATACGGATATGGAATCTCTGGCCGTACAGTTTGGGACCCTGGGAATTGAGCCACGATTCGAATCCAGGTTTGCCTGCCTCCCAAGATCCTGGCTCCCCCAGCAGCCTTTGCAGCATCCCTTGGATGCCTACTGTGTTCAGAGCACTCAGTCACGCCTGGGGGCCCACCGTGCTCTGAGCCCCTGGGAAGTTCTGGGGAGAAAAGAATGACGACACCTGGCCTCGGTCAGTGCTCTCCCACAACATGAAATGCCAGCCACATACACCATTTTATATTTTCTAGTAGCCACAGCAAATGAAAAGAAACAGGTGAAATGAATATCAATAAAAAGAAAAAGGTCTTTAGCACGCTGTCTAAAATAGGTCAACATTTCATGAGCTCACGCGCGTCACGTCTTAGAAATCTGGAGTGCATTCGCCCTTACAGCCCCTCTCGCCCTGCATGGCCCGGGCCTGAGCTCTTCCCCACACAGGACCCCCCTTGGAGCCTCACCACGAGGCCGTCGGGCAGCCATAGGTGCTCTCTTACAGGTAAGGACACTGAGGCCAGGCGCAGTGAAGAGGGTCATTGCCCTGTGAAAGCAACAGCAGTACATTGCAGCAATGGCAGCGTGTGACCTTGGAGCTACTCATGAAAGTCGTCCCTTTTACCTGCTCTCACGCTAGGGAAGCCAGCCACCATGGGGTGAGGACCCTCAAGCAGCCCTGCGAGGCCCACGGAAAGGAATGGAGGCCCCCTGCCCACAGCTGGGACCAGCCTGCGAAGCAGGCAGGTGGGCAGCATGGAGGTGAATTCTCCAGCCCCAGTGGAGCTCCCAAGGGCTGGGCCTCCTGACAGACCCTCAGCCACACCCGCCAAGAAAGCCGCTCCTGGACTTCTAACCCATCGGGCCGTCTGAAACCATGATTTTGATTTGGAGCCACTCACGTTTGGGGTCCCTTGTTATGTGGCACTAGATCACTAACAGCGCAGGAGCCAGAACTCCCCGCCACGCTGACTCCCCTCGGAAGCGCGCAGCTGAGCAGACCCAGCTCAGTCCTGGAGCATCCCAGCCGTGACCAGTCGGTGGCCCTGGGTACCACACAAACCCTCCCCGCCTCCTGCCTCTAGCAGACACTCCTCCCCCAGGCACTTGGGGCCAAATTGCTCCATGACACAGCCATTCCCTCGGTCGCCCTCGGGGATTTATGGTGTAGCCAGGCTCCAGTGACGGGTCAGGTGGAGCCGCAGAGGCTGCGGGCAGCGCAGGAGGGAAGAATGCACCTCGTACGGGTGATAAAAGAGGAACCCTTCATCCCGCCGCCTGCTCTCTCCTGTCCATCTCTCCTGCTGACGTCTTTCCCAGATGGCTCCCCGTGACACTCACCCCAGGCCCGCCTCGAGTTCCGAGTGCCGATGCGGTGGGTGTGAGAAATAGCCCCATGAGAGCACACCCCGAGAATTCCAGGGAGATGGGGCAAACGTGTAGGACACGGGAGGGACGGGAGGGAGCCCACCCTCCCTCAAGTTTCCTCTGCTTCAGAGGGACCCTCAGGCTTTAATCATACAGTCTAAATAGTAACTCCTCGTTCTTCCTCACCCTGTCCCCGAAGGACGGGCCCAGTGAACAGGGCTGGTTTTCCGCAGCCTTCCCCTCGGATTTCTCAGCACTCTGCAGGTACTTAGTCATTCTCCTACTCCCAGCACCTCCCATGTCTGCTGCCAGCCCAGAAGGGCCAACCCAACCCTGTCTGCAGGCTCACAGGGCTGGTGGGAGACAGTACCCTGAAAACAGGCCCCTTCAGAAGCCCTCTCCTGTCACAGCCTGGCTGGAAGGATGCAGCTGCCAATGATGTGCCCGTTTACCCAGCAAGCCTTGCTCAGGGGCCCAGGACGGCAGGTCAGGCACCGAGCCAGCGGCCCCAGGAGGCAGCTTCAATTATGACCATCACTGTACAAACGAGAAAACTGAGTCCAGAGAGCAGAACGCGTCCAAGGGCACAGCTGGTGAAAAGAATTCGTGAGTTGGAAACTGCACAAAAAGCAGTTTTCTTTTCTTTTCAGAAATAGTAGGGGTAACAACACATAGGGGCCACTGTGATGGTTTCTTGAACCTAAACCTTCCCTCGTCCATCTGGCTCCAAAGCTGACCTCTGAGGCCTCCCAGCCACCAAGAATATGGGGCAAACTCATTACCCTGAATTACCTGTGAACTCCGGTCTTTGTTGGGTTTTGAATTGTCTGATCATCTGACCTGGGATGTGGGCTCAGTGGGGGTCCGACAGAGCCCTGGACCGACTCTGTCCCCTGCTGCCTCCTTCTGGAAGAAGCTGCCGCTCTTGCCACCCCAGTGAGAGCTGGAAAATGTGGACACTGGTCTCTAATGCAACTCCCTGGCCTTGGCCTTGGGCATCAGAATTCACAAGGCATTCGTGGGCATGCTATCATTCAACACCCTCAAGAACCCTGTGGGTTAAACATCATGTCCCCATGTCACAGGTGATGTGCTGAGGCCCAGAGAGGCAAAATAACTCACCTCAATCCCAGAGGGAGGGCAGGACCCCTTACATGATTTTCTTTTCTTTTTTCTTTAAAAAATTTATTTTATTATATTTTGACAGACAGAAACAGAGAGAAAGGGGAGGGCCCAGAGCAGTCTCCATAGTTGTACGTCATCAGTTTTCGACATGGTTTCATTCCACACAGGTGGGCAGGGGCCAGGCGGGGGCAGGAACTGGGCTGAGGGCCTGCCACATGGGAGGCACGCCCCCTCGAGCCAGGGGCCAATCCAGGGGGTGAGAACCGAACTGGGAGCCTCCCACATGGGAAGTACACCCCTGCTCAGCATATGGGTCTACACAGGCTGGGGTTGGGATTCGATCCTAAGTCCCCGGGGCTGCAAAGCAAGCCCTTAATCCTCTGAGCCATCCCGGCTTCCCCTGCTACATGATGTTCAACACCAGTGCAAAATGGAAATGCAGGGTTAATTGATCAAAAGGTACTGTATTAAGATGATGACCATCGGATCAGAGGATGACACCAAGCTCGGAGCCCTTCCAGGTGTGGGAGGTCACATGCCCATAAAGTCAGCTCTGGGAGTCAGGAACTGAGCCAGGATTTATGGGGGTACATCCCAGCCCTAAGCACACCGACCTCGGCCCCTGCCCCCTCTCCCCACTTCCCCGCTTCCACAGCCTCCAGAGCAGGGAGGGGTCCTCTGAAGTGAGTCAGCCACCGAAGGCCTGACAGAGCTGGGTCACAGACTCCAGCCCCTTGTCATTGATCCCATTAGCTCAATTTAATTGTGATTCTCTGTAATTACAATCCTTTTCTAGGAACACAAGGGCCAAACTGAATTAGGAGAAGAAAACAGTTCATACTTTCATTCAGAAAAAAAAAAGAAAGAAAAGAAAATGGAAAGAAAAGCACAATTAGATTTCAGTCTGTGGGTCCTGGATGTAGGACCAGGGGCCTCAAGGTTGAGTCTTGCTTCTGACACTTCCACCTGCACGCAACATGGAGCCAGGGCTGCTCCTCTCTCAGCCTGGGTGCCCTTTTCTGTGAAATGAGGACAAAATTACTGCTTTGGGAACTTTTGTGAAGATTAAATTAGATAACGCAATGGGACTTAATCTCTTGGGAGAAACGTGTAAAAAATGCCTTCTGTTCTATTCCTTTTTAAAGGGTTGCATGGGCCCTAACGTACAGACACAGTGTCCCTGGAAATGCCTGGAACTCAACTCAATAGGAATGGAAAGGCATGATGTGATTTAAATATTTGTTGTTGTTTTGTGGGATTTCAAACCCCTGTGATATGAATACATTGAATGAAAAGTCTGTGTTGAAATATTCAGACCTTCTCACAAGGCAGAGAACCTATGCATTACTGTGTTCTGCTCTTGCATGAATATTTCATAAATTACATGCAATTATTAACATCAACATGAGCAAATTAATGACTGTCAATTCATATTAATAAAATTGCATTTTGTAATAAATAAAGTTAGTTGACGGCGCCCCATCAGTCTCGAAGGTATTTGCATTTGTCAATTGTCCTCTACTTCAGGCTAAAGCAAAAGTAATCAAATAACTAATTATTGTACTAAATGTAGCACTGCTTTCCCGTCAATGAAAGCTCATGTTATTCATAACTCTCAGGACTGAATATTCAAATCTGTGTTGATTCCTGTGCTAAGAGGAATTTTCCAGCCCTCTCCTATTGGCCCTGCTCCCTCAGCCTCCACCCTCAGCCACTTGGGGGACAACAGGAAGGCCACCTGACCCTTGATGAAGACATCTCAGCGAGTAGATACTGGTCACTATGATGAACAAGCACTCAAGCCAAGTTTGCAGAACCTGCCAGAAGCATCCCCACTGCCAATGGCCAGTTGCCCCATTTCTTAAATTCAGTGCCACGTAGATGCCCTCTACCATTTTTCATTCTTGCAAAAAAAAAAAAAAATTCCTTCTCCTTCAATAAAGGCCCCAGAGCTGTAAGGAGATGACAAAGCTGATTCTGTCTCCATGTGTCCATTTTGAAGCCTGGGGTGATCAGCTCACCAAAGTGAAATCAAAATAACAATAAGAATTATCTACAGAGCCCATTGCAGGGTTAAATCACAGGTTCTTGATTTCATCTGATGCTCACTCACCATTGCCTTAGTGGTTCCACTTTATGGGTGGAAACGCTGAGGCTCCATGAGAAGGAAGAAGGGCAGCCAAGTATAGAACGTGCCCTGCTGACCTCACCTCCCATGAGACGTCCATCAGACATCCCCGAGGAAAGCTCACGGCAGCAGCAAACAACAGGGACTGAGTTAGGCCGGGCCAGGGGCCCGCAGACATGAGACCTGAGGTGTGGCCAGCCCCACACACTCCAGAAGCATCTTACACCCTCACTATTTAACCATCAGTTTCAACAAAACCACAATGAAACATCACTTCACACCTGTTAGGAAGGCTGGCGTGCAAAAGACCAGAGAGAAGCGCTGCTGAGGGTGTGGAGAGAGCGGGGCTCTCAGGCACTCTTGGTGGGGATGCAGATTGGTGCAGCCACTATGGAAAACAGTGTGGAGGTTCCTCAAAAAATTAAAATTAGGACTACCAACCAATCTAGCAATCCCACTTCTGGGTACGTATCCAAAGGAAATGAAAACAGGATCTGGAAGAGATAGCTCACCCCCATGTTCACGGCAGCATTATTCACAACAGCCAAGATGTGGAGGCAACCGATGAGTCCCTCAGCAGATGAATGGATAAAGATGTGGGGTGTGTGTGTGCGTGTACATGTGTGTGTGTGTGCCTATACATATACTCATATGTAGATACACACACAGTATTATTCAGCCATGAGAAAGAAGGAAATCTTGCCATTCGTGACAACATGATAGACCTTGAGGGCATAATGCTAAGTGAAATAAATCACAGAAAGACAAATACTGTATAATATCACTTATATGTGAAATCTAAAACAGCCAAACTCATAGATACAGAGAGTAGAACAGTGGTTACCAGAGGCTGGAGGGCAGAGGAAGTGAAGAGATGTTGATCAAAGGATGGCTTGATGATTATAATTAAAAAGTTTGTACTGTATACATGAAAGCTGCTAAGAGAATAGATCATGAATGTTCTCACCACAGAAAAGGAAGGATGAGTATGTGGCGTGATGAGGGGTTAGCTAACACCACAGTGGTAATCATGTCACAATATATAAGTGTATCAAATCAACACATTGCACACCTGAAACTTACAGACTCTGTCAATTATATCTCAATAACACTGGAAAGATTAAAAATTAAAAAATTTAAAATGTGTCAGGTTCCATTTTCCACCAATCAGGAAATTCCTTCCTAAGATTTGTGTTGAAGCTAGAAATGCTAGAAGTATATCACACTGTTCACAGACTCGGCTTTATCGGCAGAGCTTCTGCCTCCATGCAGGGTCATCCGATTGGAGCTTAGAGCCTGTATGAGACTCCTGTGGCTGCTAACAAATTGCCACGGACGGGGTGACTCCAAACAGCAGGAATGTCTTCTCTCACATTTCTGGTGGCCAGAAATTCCAAATCAAGTCCCTCCAGAGCCTCTAGGGGACCATCCTTCTTGTCTCTTCCAGCTCCTAGCACCCCACACGTTGCCTGGCTTACGACATCATCCCTCTGTCCTCACAGGGCCGCCTTCCCTCTGTGTATATCTCTGTGTGCAAATGTCCCTCTTCTTGTAAGGACACCAATTATGCTGGATTTAGGGCCCAACCTCATGCAGTATGGCCTCATCTTGATTACATCTGCAAAGACCCTATTTCCAAGCATGGTCACATTCGTGGGTCCTGGGTGGACATGGATTTTGGGGGAACACTACCCAACCCAGAATAGAATGCAAGTCTGGGTACAACACAGGGATGTTTGGCCCCAAAGGACACAGGCACTGGCCCAGGCCAGGAGAACCCCATGGCAGGCACCTGTCACCCACACAGCAGGAGACAAGAACATTCCCAGACTCCATCCTGGCAGTTCTGACTCAGCAGGTCAGGCAGGGGCCCAGGAGTGACGTGTAGGAGCTGTCCACGTGCTTCTCATGGGCGGTGGCCAGGTTGGCGAATGCCTCATTTGAAAAAGAATGAATGCAGTGAAAACGATAGCAGTGAGCCCTCCCCAGCCCTTCCGGTGTGCCGAGCACTGAGCCCAGCGCCTCATGAGCCCGCTCCGTGCTCACATCAGCACTCCGTGAGGGTCTCATCGGATCAACGGTGCACCATCGACTGGCTGCAGAGAGTGTTTGTGCCTCCCCCGCGACATGGGCCGGAGCGTGTGCTCCATCACATGGTTGCCTACGAGACCCGGGCCGGAGCGTGTGCTCCATCACATCCCGCGTAAAGAACGTGGGCCGGAGTGTGTGCTCCATCACATCCCCGCCCACGAGACCCGGGCGGGAGCGTGTGCTCCATCACATCCCCGCCCACGAGACCCGGGCCGGAGCGTGTGCTCCATCACATGATTGCCTACGAGACCCGGGTGGGAGCGTGTGCTCTATCACATCCCCGCCTACGAGACCCGGGCCGGAGCGTGTGCTCAGTCACATGGCCATGCATACAGGCATGATACAAGCAATGAGGACCAAGGACCACCTTAGGGGGTCATGGTGCCTAGGGAGTTCAGAGAAGAAAACTCCATCCACAGGGCAGCACATGCTCCACGCAGGCCTGGAGGGTCTGGAATTCCTAAAGTGAATGCACGGAGTTCAGTCCCTGCTCAGCCACCATACACTGGGGCGTGGAGCTCACACTGCCCTGTGCTCCGAGGGGGGCAGGGTGCTCCAAGGCCCGCAGGGTGCTCCGGCTGGGTGCTGAGCCTGGGGGCGCCCAGCCTGGCGCTGTGCCTCAGGAGGACCCATCAGGAAGCATCACGGGAAGCATGAGGTAACCACCACAAATACCCCAAAACAGGACTACCCAAACATACAGCAGGTTCTCAAAAGAAACCCTCCAGATGGCAGGTTTTCACTGCAGTCTGAGTAACACGTGAGAAAGACTCATCATTTTGGTAAAAATGCCCCATTCCTAAAACATGGAGAAAGAACTCAACCCGCAGCCAGCAGGTTCTTTCAATTGATCTGAAAGGGGCAGGACTGTTTTCAGTACACAGCTGTTGATTTCAGACAGGCAAACAAACACCCTCGAGAATGATAAATACTGGGACATGGGTCAGAAGCCACAGGGATGCATTCCCACGGAAGGGTAGCAAAGCTGGGCTGAAGGACCCCAGGTTCACCATGTGTGAAAGACGCGTCCTGCGTGGACACGCACTGGGCATCCCTCTGACTTCTGGGACAGTTTTGCATGTGCCAGACCAGCCCAGGGGAGGGGCCCTTGGGCCCTGGGATCCAGCACCATGACCCAGGTAGGGCGGTAGAGCAGGTGAGAGCCACAAAGCACACACGTGTACCCACAAACCCAGAATGAGGCTGCTTTGGAACGACCCCAATGCATGAGCCTTTACTAATGGATGTGGAGATAGTCAGCTGTGGGAACTATACACAGACCTGAGACTCAGAGAAGTTGTCTGACCCAAACCAGGAGGGTAAACAGCGTGCACCCTAAAACTCAGGCCCCCAGACTCCCAGTCGAAGGCCCTCTTCTCTTGTATCCCTAAGAAATGTTTCTCCTTCAGAAACAAAACCCAGAAACACAGAAGCACACACACACATACATACACATATGCACACACATGTGGTTGCGCACACACATCCACATGCACACACACGTGAACACATGCGCATATGCACACACACATGAACACATACGCATATGCACTAGTCTTAAAAATTGGTGAAAATCAATGCATCCAGGAAACCCAAGTTCAACATGACATTGTCCTTAATTAATGATACTCTCCCGTTTTTCTCTCTTCGAATTTGCTTTTGAACAACAAGAAGAGTTAAGTAGAGTGACTATTAAGTCCGAATTTCTTGCTTTTAATAGTTGGTGTCACCACCTTCACGTGATTCAAATGCAGTTGCTTTGCATCTAATTGAAGCACAGCACAAAAAAGGATAATTTGACATCCAAAGGAGGCGTGAGGGAGAAAAGCGGAGACATATTACTTAACTTTGTGATGATAATTACCCGAACACAAAGACGCTTACAAGAACATTCTCCATTGGCTATCAGCCAGAAAAATTAAACCTATGTTGCTGCTTCAATACATCTGAATACTAGGAATTGGCAGAAAAAACATCTATTCTATGAATAATAGCCTCTACAGTCCCAGCGGACAGCGGTACATGAATTTAAAAAAAAAGAAAAAGAAAAAGAAAAGAAAAAACAGTCTCGAGCTTTTTCCAAAATGGTGCTAATGCACCATGGAAACTTAATTTTATAATTTACTGGCAGTCAAGATGGCAGGAAATAAAATAATTTGCTATATTCTGCACAACAAACCCTGCTTTTCCAGGGAAGAGGTAATTATCCCCATGGAAAAAAAAAAAGAAAAAAATACGCCATCTCATATTAGGCTAAAGTCTCATCAAGAAGAGAAAAAGTGCCTCATTACACGTAATTACCAGGGAATTAGAAACATCATTTAACTAAATGAGCGAATAATGCTCAGGATATTGAAGAAACTTGCCTGCACTTCTGCAAAGCACTCTAAGTCCCATTACAAAAATTGCCCTCTTTAATGGAATAATTTTAGGCCTTGTCTGCCTTGCTTTAAAAATAAAGAGGCTCCAAGAGGCAGAAAGAGGCTGAAACTGCCATAAACAACTGTTGAAAGGGACTGAAGAGAAGGCGCTGTCTCTCCTAGAGACCGGGACAGAGAATGACTCATAATCTACCGTAATCACGAAAATTAAACCCCAGGACTTGAAAAAAGGATTAGCCCCTTTTTAATTGTACTTCTTCCTCGAGTCTGCGATGTACTGGTGAGTCTGAAATATTAAGGAGAGCAGATGAAAGATTTCCAGGTCCGGGTGCAGCTTCCCCGCTCGAATACAAAAGCAGTTACAGCCATCGATGTTCTCTTAAAAAAATAAAATTATAGCATACCTGCAGATTGATATTTATCGTGGCTTAATGCAATGATTTTTCCAGCTACTCAAAAAAAGCCTTGAGGCTTGGGATCGCCTCCCCCTCTTCCCTTCACTTTTGATATTTGTCAAGATTCAGCATCAAAGCAGTGAATTTAATAAAACTACTCCACCCCGGCCACAATCATCTTTGTTCACCCAGAAAGCCAAGAGAGGAAAGTACGCTGATCCTCTCTGCTGCATCTGAGTTCCTTGACTTTAAGCAAGTAAAATTCAGAAAGAAGTGAGTGTGGGTCAGATTCTTAGCAAATGGCCAAAGAAGGAACTAAAGAGGTCACTTTGCCAAAAAAAACCAAACCAGAGTCAGGGCCGGGACTGCAGCACCATCCTGAGGACCCCACCCTGAGACCCATCCAGTTACCCTCAACCTTCCTGGCCCCTGGCTTCTCTGGGAAGGACACAGGCAGAGCAACAAAAAAGTGCCATTTGCCCAGGCGCTGCCATTTTAGCTGTTGTCAACTGCAATGCTCCACCCCCAATTTAGCAATGAAGAAGCTAAAACCATCCCAACCCACAGAGCTCCCTGCTTGGATCCCTCGTGGCCAAGTCCAGAATCTTCCATAGAAATCACAGCCATCTCTGCAGGGCAAGAGTTAGGGTCCTACTTACCCCGCAGCTGTGACGTCCTGTGGTCCCAGCACACTCCTTCCCGCTGGAGCCCTGGGGAACGACGTCAGAAACCCGCAAAGCGCGGCACTGAGGACACTGAGGGTTGTGCTTGTCACAAGCCTTCCCCAGGGGTGCTGGGGTGGGAAACTGCTGAGCCTGAGCCCTTGGATAAGTCCCTCCCTGGGCCCCTTGGATATGCCCCTCTAAACCATTTTCAAGTTCCAGGGCCCTGTACCCAAGAAATAAAAAGATAATGAAAGGCAACTGGTTCCTCAGGGAGAACAGCTTCATTGAGATAGAGCTCTGGAAAGAAAAACCACTTTGGGGTTGAGAAAGGACCCAGTGCCCTGGGCTTTTAAAGCCCCCTCATTGAACTCTGAGATGAAAACGGTCGTTACTGAGGATTTCAGATGAGACGACACAAAGGAGATGTTGACCTCGTATCTCAAGATGATGGAACAAAGTTAAAGGATGCACTAGTGACAGTTACTGCTTGCCTCACGTACAGAAGATGAGTCAAGTTAACTGATTCACCCGCTGAGCTCACCCAGCTAATAAGGTCGAGCCTGGGCCATACACACCACCTTCTCCAGTGACAATTCACGAGAACTGCATAGAATCCTATCCCCTTGCCATGGTGTGGCACAATAATCAGACTGGCCACAGACTTGTCAACAAGAATTACATACCTTTGAGGGGGAGGGAGGATGCTGAAGAAAAATTATTTATCAACTGAGAATTGTACATCCAACTAAATTATCCTTCAAGAGTGAGGACAAAATGAAAACTTATCTGGGATACAAAAACATACTCAGGTTCTCACTGGGAAAAGAAAAACTATTAAAGAATATATTTCAGCAAGAAGAAAATTCAAATTAACCCAAAGGGTAACAAGCAACTATGGGTAAAGATAAATAAATTACATATTATATGTATATTTAATTAAATGCTGGACTGTACAAAGAAAATAACTTTGATAGTTTAAAATTGGCTAACACTACAAGTATAAACATCAATTAAAGGGAGTGTTCAGTGAGTAGGTATCATGTGAGAGATCATTTTTGTTGTTGGAAAGAGACTGAATAATTATAGCGTTTCATAGAAAATTTTATAGTTTTATGAATGTTAAAACTTTATGGTGACTATCAACCTAGAGTTTCCAAACCAGAAGTAGGTAAGAGAAGGGGGAGGAATATAAAAAACTCACTCAATCTAACAGAGAGCAGAGAAAGAGGAAAGAGAAAACTGAAGCACAGTAAATAAAATTACTCAGATAAATAAGATAGTAGAAACTGTAGAAATAAACGCATATACATGAGTGATCACAAAAAAAGTCTAAATAAGTTAAACTCATCAGCTAATAGACAAATTATTATATTGCCTTTGCGTTTTTAATCCAGCCATATAATACTTAAAATAGAAATTCATGAAACCAACAAGAAGGGCTGAAAATAATGGAATATAAATATACATCGCACGCAAGTGATAACCAAAACGAAGCTTACAAAGTACTATTTATAAGTTAATAGTTAAAGCAAAAGGCATTCACAGGGATGAACAGGCATATTTTGCAATAATTAAAGGAAAAAATTACCTAGAAGATATAATCATCATAAACTTGTATATACCTAATAATATAACCTCAAAAGTGAAATTCATAAAATATACAAAGCAAAAAAATTATTCAAAGCAAACAGAATTACAAGCAGAAACTGGCAAATCAACATAGTAGGAGAGCTTAACACATCAGAAATTTGATAGATAATGTAGTTTAAAATTTAATATGACTATCACAGATTTGAACAACAAAATTAACAATCTAATTAATATAAAAACTGAACACCACACCTGACAAGTAGAGGAACATCTTTGCAGACACATGAATCAGCTATAAAAACTATTTGTGTCACAATGGATAACTTCACAAGTTGCAACCATTAGTATCCTTCACACCACTCCCTCTGACTACCCTGTCAAGTCATAAGTCAACAGTTAAAAAACAGCCCACATGTTTGAAATTTTAAATGTATGTTTCAATAATTCCTGGGTAAAAGAAGAAATCTCAGTGGGAATTATAAAGTATGTGGAACCAAACAGCTATGCAATAAGTCGTATCAAAACCAGTGAGATACAATGAAGAATGTACTTAAAAGTAAATACAAAGCTTTATATACATTTGTTTTAAAATGAAAAAGTCTGAGAATTAGTAAGTTTTGTGTTCCACCCAAGAAGCAAGAAATACTCCTAGAACCAAAGCATAAGACTAATCGATAAAAGTCACAAATAATCAATATTAGAGATATTTTAAATAAGTGAATACTATGAACCATAAATGTGAGAGCATACATGAAATGAAGAGATTTTAAATATATATATCAAAATTACTAAAATTGACTCAAAAAACGAAAAATAGAAAACCTGACTAAACTTGAATTGCTAAACAAGTCTCCCCACCGCCCCTCACAGTGAAAGCCCACCCAGGTCCAAATGATTTTCTAGACAGCTTTGGCCAGAATTTCAAGGAACATAGAATGCTTGTTTTAAACTGTTACAGAGACTAGGAAAATAAAGGAAGCTACCCAGTTTCTTTTACAACATGAACATAAACTTAATGCAGTGGCATTAAGTACATCGCATAGTTGCGCAACCATCACCACCATCCATTTCCAAAACTTTCTCTGGCTGAAACTCAGTACCCATTCAATAATGTCTTCTGAATTTCCCCTCGCCCAGGCTCTGGAAATCACTGTTTTACTGTTCCTATGAATCTGACTATTCTAGGGACCTCACATAAAGGGAATTATACAATAGTTGTCCTCTGTGACTGGCTTATTCCACTTAACCTAATGTCTTCAAGGTTCATTCATGTAGCAGGTGTCAAAGTCACCTTCCTTTTTAAGACTGAATAATATTCCATTATATGGCTATGCATTTTGTTTGCTCATTCATCTGTTGATGGACATTGGGGTTGCTTCCATGTTGTGGCTGTTGTGAAGAATGCTGCTACTATGCACGTGGGTCTACAGGTGTCTCTTCAAGTCCCGGCTTTTAATTCTTCTGACTATATACCCACAAGTGGGATTGCTGGGTCATGTGGTAATTCTATGTTTACTTTTGTGAAGAACCACCATACTATTTTCCATAGAGGCTGCTCCATTTCACATGCCCACTAGCAGTGTGCAAGGGACCCAGTCTCTCCACGTACTCCCCAGCACGTGTTATTGTCTGGTTTCTTGAAAGCATATGCAGTGGTCTGTCACTGTGGTCAGACTGACACAAGACAGCACTGCAAGCAGCCAGAAGGGCTTCCATTGCCCCTTAGCAGGTCAGAGTTTAGAACACAATTTACATTTTAAGAGACTGGGAAATAGGGAAATAGGGAGTTAGAGAGACATCATTATAAAATGCACTGCCTGAAATAAAAGTCCTTTTACATTAGGAAGGGGATATTAGATTTAAGGAGTCCCCCCGAAAGTCCAACACTGCCAAATGGCCCTCCTATGGACCAAAAGAAAAATTCAGAGGAAAAAAATATAAGCAGGGATTTGTTTATTTTGGGCTTTATTCTATAACTAGCATGAGTTGAGTTCTCACTATATGTCAGGTATTGGACTAGGCACTTTATATAAATTTTCATTTAATCCCTCTAACAACCAACTGCCTTTGCAGAAGAGGCCATTGACACTGGGGACCTCGGAACCTGACCAGGCCACAACAGCTTGTCACTCTCAGAGCCAGGATTTGAGTTATAGGCTGTCTAGTTTGAAACTTCACAGTCCATAAGTCATAAGACTTCAAGATGTTTTTCTATGGTTTCAAATTTCTCTTTTGAAGTTTGAGCCCCACTTTATTCCTCAAACTAGCTCCCATGTACTTCAGAAAATGTGAGCTCCCTGAAAATCTCTTTCGGCCACATTGTTCTCATATGAACGTGCTGCTTCCCAGCTGTTGACAGATCTTTCCCCAGCAGAGAACGTGGACCGCACACACCTAACTGGTCTTTGGGATGTGGCACACATGAAATGCTAAAAGCACAGATTGGACTGCCTTACAAATTCACAAGACAGCTGGATTTTGGTTTCTACCTCCAAAAGCAAAGCTCCCAAGTTTTAAACATTAATGGCATATGTCTGGCAACCAGCAGTCCATTGATTTGTAACGATACTGCAGAAAAAACAAAAAAGAAGAAGAAGAAGGCCCACAAAGGAGTCTGTAGAACTGCAGCCCAGAGACCCCAACAAAGTTAAGGTGCAAGAAAGGCAGCAGAAGACAGCCCAGATGCCGTGGCACAAAACGTCCACAGTCTCCGTGGAAGCAATACCTCCATTTCTCAAGTACCCCATAGGCTCTGCTCCTCGATGCATACTCCTGCTCCCTTTGCCCCCAAGCTGTACTTGTACCAGCCTACAAGTACACGTGACCCACCGGGGGCTTCCTGAGTCCCCAGATGTACACAGCTGTCCATCCATCTGTGGAGCCCACCACCACTGGGCTCAGTCTCTAGTGTCCTAGGCATGAATTCCAGTCGATTCAACAGATCACTACCTAGGTCATTGCCTAAGTTCAAGGTCACTACCCTAGTTCCAACCAGAAAATCAGATGCCCTTGGGTCAAGTACCCATCTCAAGTCCATTTAAGGGTGCAGGAAGGGGTGAAGTTGGGGGTTATGTACATAGCTGTGTGGTTTTGGGTACCATCCCAAGGAGGGGACTTGTCCAGGACTGAAGAAGCAATTGTGCAGAAAACGTATTGGGGAGGTGATCATTTGGGAGGCTGTTCTCTGTTTAGCAATGATTATGATGATTCTGTAATACATTTAAATGTTGTATGTATCCACACAATGCTCATACACTACACCTCCAATATCTCTAGGCTTAAGAGAAAAACACCTAATTCTTATCTCCTTCCTCTCAGCTGGCTTATGTGCCTGTCCCACCCCAGTAACCTGGAAGCTTCTGAAAGACAAAGACTACATGTGATTCATCTTTGATTAATAAAAAGTTATATGTCAATTATATTTCAATAAAGCTGGAAAAAATAATAGCAGCAATTAACATTGTATACTAGTAATATACCACATACTAGTGCTAATCACTTTATACCTGTTATCTCATCTAATCCTTACAACCACCCTATGAAACAGGCACTGTAATTATCACCTCGTTTATTATAAAGACTGAAGGCACAAGGTTCAGAAGTTAGATAACAACCCCAAGTTCCACAGTTCGTGAGTTACGACACCTGCATTCAAATCCAACAGGTCTGTTACAAAGCCCATCCTCCTAAAACCAATGTTACACCCAAGGAAGGTCACTCAGAAGTGTTAGGACCAGGAGGTAGGTGGGTGGATGGAGGGGATGGATGGATGGATGGATGGATGGATGGATGGATGGATGGATGGATGGATGGATGGATAGATGAATGGATGAATGGATGGGCAGGTGGATGAATGGATGAAGGGATGGATGGGTGGGTGGACAGATAGATGGATGGATAGGTTGATGGATGGATGGGTGGATAGATGGATGGATGGATGAGCAGATGGATGGTGGGTGGATATATGGGTAAATGAATGGGTAGGTAGGTGAATTAAAATGTTAGCAAAATGAAACCCACAAGGAGAATGCTTTGATAGTGGTGAGCTTAGCATCACTAAGGCATGTTTCTGAGTGATGGATTTGCTGTATTCCTGATCTAGCTAAAACTTGGACCCCCAATATAAAATTCTCACCACTCATCCTAAAAGCATAAGGATCATGAGAGGGAGAGAAGAAGGAAGGGATGAAAAACAAAAATAAACATGAGGTGAGTGTCAGTTTTGGGGGGAGCTTTCACAAATCTGGATTTGTCTGGATAAGCACAGCACACCTTCACAAATGGTAGTGGGTCTGGAGGCTCATTTTCATATGAAAAAGATTTCTCGTTTTGTCCTACAGACCACAGAAGCAAGTCCAAAAGGTTTTAGCACCTTTATCCACCTCTAAACACTTGCCCTTAACAAGAACCTTGAAAGCTGGTGGTTTTGAAAGAACGAAAGTCCTTTTGAGAAGAGACTTCACAGTAGCCTTGAATTCTCTGACTCCTGTGTCAGTCAGGGTTCAGTCAGGGGAGCAGACACACCCCAAGGTCAGGGACTAGGGCTTTTTTACAGGCATCCAACCACATGCAGTTGTGGGAGCAGCTGGGGGAGGGGCGTGAAGGTCTGGAGGGGACACTGGAGGATCTGCCATCACCCAGCAGTAAATCAGAGAGGTGGCCTGTCCAGCCACCCACAGAACGGCAGAGAGGAGATGGAGGAGTCTCTGTGTAACCGCTGCCCTGTGGGTCCGCAGCCACGCAGCTGGTGGTGGGTTTTACTCTCCAGCTAGGCACCGGGGCCAGGAGTCGGGAAGAAATGCTGGATGCAGACCGGAAGAGAGCCAGGGCAGCCAGGAGCCCATTAGACACCTCTGCTGCCGTCAATCACCTCAACTGACGGCCAACAAACCTCAGCGAGCAGTGGTCACCCCAGTCTGTGCATGTTCCTCTTTGGGCCAACTCTCACCCGGAACCATCCAGGCAAGGGGATGCTGGGAGGTGTAGTTCTACTTCACCAAGGCAACCCAGCCCAATCCACCAGCCTCCTTTAATTAAATATAGAATACTGAACGTTATTATTCACATCTTTGGGGAGACTGTCCATTTTAACCATAATTACATGATAAATATTTCATGGTATATATCTTTGTCATATAATTAGAAATAAAAAATGTAATCTCAAAAAGATGCTAAATAATTCAAATGGCTGAGGATGTGATTAAAGCCGTGACTGAAATATGATCAGAAGGTAACTCAAGGTCTTCAAACATAATCATCTCCCGATTGTATAGCTATAAAAGTAGGGTGAAAACCTAAAGAACGTCTCCGGCAAGAAGTCCTTTAGCATTCTATGAAGACAATCCCCCTTCTTCCCCGGCCACTCCCGTGGCACTCATTTCACCCGTTCATTTTGAAAACATCTTCTTCCTTTTGTCAAACCCCTTGAGGTTAGGGAACCTGCTGTTACTTCTAAAGGCCCTCGAAACGCCCTGAACAAGGATGACTGGCACTTGGGAAATGCTCTTGACAAATTTTAACCTAATTCCATCTTTACTGCGCCCTACATTATAAAAGCACCATGTTTGGTGCTGGGGAGCTGGGGCTCAGAAGGGTTTCTGACCTCTAGTGGCTCATAAGCCAGCATGAGAGACGACTCTCGCACAAAATTTATTCTGAAATAGAAACAAATTAGACTTGGATAAGTACTGTAACTGAAACGTAAGGAAACACGCTGGGGGAGCAGGGGGCTAGGCGAGATGAATGTAACGGGGGGAATCTAGAAAGGCTTCTTACCGGAGGTGGACGCAGGCCTGAAGACTAGGACTTTGAAAGAAGGGTTGTGGCTGAGTGGGGTGGGGGAGACACACAGAGGGAGAAGGAGAGGGGAGGGAGAGGGGAAGAAGGAAGGGGGGGAGGGGAGCAGGAAGAGGTGGAAAAGGGAGAGGAAGAGGGAGGGAGAGGGGGAGGGACAAAAGATAAACAGGGAGGGGGAAGAGTACAGTTGAAGATAAAATGAAGAGCTTGTTGGAGGATAAATTAGGGAATGACTTATCAATGGATGAGCTTAAATATTTTCCATGCTTCTCCTTAAACCCACAGCAAAGTGAGTACTCCATTCTTCCACCCCAGTTTTTAAAAACTCGTGGTCTATGGAGGAGAATATAAACTCTGAGGTGAGTCAAGCAAACTCTTGGACCATGAAGTGCACCCACACCTCTAGGCAGCCATCCACACAGCACACAGAGACTTACTGAGCACCTACTCTGGCCCAGCCAGGCCCTGCCAGCAATACGAAGATCAAGACACGGTGCCTGCCCTGCATGAACCTAGCAGAGTCTGGAACGTAGTACGGTCAAGAAGTATTTCTATAAAATATGAATAAAAGAATGCACGGCAGGAAAATCATACATGCCACCATGAACTACATAAAGAAACACGTGGCGTGGTGGGTTAAGCGCTCAGGCTCTGGATTTAGGCTGGGGATGAATCGGGTCCTCCAGTTACAGGCACACCTCAGAGATCCTAGGGGCTTGGTTCCAGACCACAGCAGGAGAGCAAATAGCACAACAAAGTGAGAAGTAATCATCTTGCTGGTAGAGGGTCTTGTCTTCAATTTGTAAAAAACGCAGCACCTGTGAAGCGCAATAAAGCAAGGTGTGCCTGTGTCGACTGTGTGACCTGAAGGACGTTGCTTAACTCTGTGGCTTTGGTTTCCGCATCTGTAAAATGGGTTGATCATATCACCCTCATCGGTTTGTTGTGAGAGGGAGCACTAAAGAAAAAACAATCCAGGGTTCTTTGGGGAGATAACAAAGTCATTTAAGGACTCTGCAGGAAGAGGTAAAAAAAACCAAAACCTTCAGTTTCTCTTATTCCAACCCTTCAACTCAAATACTTAAGAAACATAAATTCATACCTGTAGAAGCTGAGAGCCTTTGCCTTGCAAAGCAAAGAGCTAGTGGGTCAGGCCACAGAGATCGGGGAGGAGCCTCCAAGAGACTGTGGGGAAAAGCTGCAGCCTCAGGTCCCCCGGACACCACAGGGCACCCAGAGAAGTGGGCCAGGCCTCGGTCTCCTGACAACTAGCCCAAATCTGCTATCGCTACTCCACATTCCCCCAAGAAGTCTTATTTCAAGGTAGAAATTTTGCTTCGAGAACAAGTAAGTTCACAATACCTTCCCAACATCTCCTTCTTCAACTCTGCTAGACGTGGGAAATCTAGACACCATTCAAATAAATTTACTGATCGGCATTTTTTTAAACCCCAGGATGCCCCACACACTTGAGATGTTCTGAAACCGCAGAGGCATGTTCTGCTGACCCTGAGCTGGGCCCAAAGTGGGGGTGAGCGCACCTCCTCAGCTACTGCCTGGCAGGACCCCTCCATCATGCGCGGGGGGTTTTGTGTTTTAATGTACTGGAAGTAAAAGGCGCTATTTCACTGTGCCCGAAAAAGACCCAATTATTTCATGGCCTAACGCCGGCCAGATCAGATCGAATGCTGGGTTTAAATCTGCAACAGGCTGCTTTATCCATCGCTGCTTCAAAAATCCACTAAGTCAACTTTTGCACACATGCCTTTCATTACCTGCCTCTTGCTTGAAGGAAAGCAGGGAGAGAGAAGGAAGTGAGAGGCACAGGGAGAATGAAGGACTATTTGAACTACAGAACTGCATGGCTAGTGTAAGCAGCGGCCAAGGAAAATGGGGTGCCATCCGCACCTTTCGGCCTGGCAGGGGCTTCCGATCGCTGAGGGTCAGGAGGCTGCGTGAAGGACTCCTGGTATTCTTTCCAGCCGGGAGTTGGCAGTGATGGATGACTCCATTAGAACGGCCAGGACTCCCTGTCTTCTATGAGGCCCTCACACTCAGTAACAGGCCAGGAGGCCTTGAGAAGCCTTTTCGATCTCAGTTCTCTGGACAGCCAAGGAGTGGGGGTACGGACCCCTCATTTGCCAAGTTTTCTAACACAAGGCAGAGGAGGCTCGTCTCGAACCTATTTCTCTCTCCAGTTCCCAATGCCTGACCTTTGCCTAGATATCTGGAGGGCTAATAAAAACAAAGATGACTCCCGTTCTCCCAGAGGCGATGGCATTCCAGCCACCTGTATTACAGGCTTAGACCGAAGCATAGCTGTTGTTACCCTTCCAGCATGTCCAGCCCTTCTCTTACCAGGTTCGTCTCCTGAGCTGCCGAAAAGGCAGAACCTTTTACAGGCATTTTTGTCCCTTTAATTCCCAATTTACAATGAGATGCTCAAGGCAACAAGTATTAAAAATAAGTTTCCCGAACTAATTTTTTTCTTCCCCTCCACTCCACAAGCTCTAATCAGGGAGAAACCAGTTTAGATTAAAAAGATAAAATCAGGGATGCTGGGATGAGCGCTCATCTTGCAGCCCCGGGGACCAAAGTTCGAATCCCGGCCCCGGCCCGTGCGGACCCATATGCTGAAGTGGGGTGTGCCCCCAGTTTGGTTCTCAACGGGGCGAGCCTCCCATGTGAGAGGAACTGCCCCTGGCCAGTTCCTGCCCTGCGCAGCCCCAAGTCCACCTGTGGAATGAAATTATGTAGAAAATCAATGACGTGCAACTATGGAGACTGTTTGGGGCCCTCCCCCTTCTCTCTGTCAAAAACAATAAAAAATACATCTTTAAAAAAATGAAATCCATCAGGAATGCTGACAAAAGTAGTCTGAGCACTGGCCAAAAGAGACAACAGGCTTATTCCTCTCTCTGGGTTCTGCTCAGTTTTTATCCATAATGAATAAGAAAACCTTTGCTGAAATTTTGACTGGTGGCCAAATTAAAAAATTTGCCTGATAACTCAATTTCAACTTCAAATTTAAATTTTGGGTTAGTCCAACTGTTTCCTTATTACTCCCAAGGGGCTAGTTCCTCTCATGGTGCCACAGCGTTCTCTCTAATCACCAGCTTTGGAGGCAGGGGCACGTCAAACTGTTCCACTGTTTTCAGCCAAAAAGTGTGCCTTGGGAAATATTTAAGTGCCCAACCTCAGGAATGCAGATGGCCAGCCCCGTGTGTCCCGGCCCAAGTCCTGTTTAATGTACAGATCAAATATTACTCTTATTAACAAGGTAGAATTCACCCTTCGGGCTTAGTTAAATATGTTCCCTCTGATCTCATTTGTTTTTTCTCCAAAGTCAAGTCAATTTATCACAAATGCTTTGTTAGTGGGGTCCCAATAAATGAGATTTATCTTCCTCTTCACTAGCTTCAGATCTGAGTCAAAAACAAAACCCTGGGTAATGATTGGCAGCATAAGCACAGGGTGTTTTGAAAGGGTACCCCTTAAACAGGACTTTTCTATTAACCTAAGTAACAGAAAACCAAGCCATCAAGTTCTCAGTGAACATTGCCCATTCTGGACAAGTGAACAGCAACCAAGGAGAACGTGTTCTGAGCCTAATTAACATGCTTGCCCTCCATTTCCACAACCACCTTTACGTTAGTCGCATATGGAGAGCTGTCCTTCTCCATAATGTCACCAGCAACCTGGGTGAACAGTGAACCCAGCAAGAGAGCCACCTCGATACCCAAAGCTTGAGGAAGGCGTGCCTGGCAGGAACTGGAGGGTGCTGATAACTGACAGCCATGCGAAGCTGTGAAGTAATAAAAGAACTGAAGGATTTTTGCCAGGAGATTCCGTGAGCATGTTAGGTCTCAGCCGTTGAGGAGATATGGGTAATAAAACACCAAAGACAAATCACCTGGTTCTTTTAAGAACACATGGCTGGTGCTAGGAAAATCTTCCGGAGCCAAATATTCTGAGAATTATAAAGTGATGTTGTAACAAGGTCAGGAGTCCAGGTACACAGGTTTTAAATTACTGCAATAGCCTATAACAGAGTCCTATAAAGGTAGGAAAGGTACTTTGTTACAACAGGAAAAGCAGGTATGATCTGTATGGCTTCTTCAGGTTTGTGTTAACTGCAGAGTTGGCTAACATGGTCAGAGGTGAAAGAGTGTTTCTTGGGAAATTCGTTAATGACATAAAGCATTGGAAATGAGCCTTCAATTGTGTCTGATACCCTGCTACATTAAATCTCAGTAAAGCAAAGCATTTCTTTTTCCATTTCTCTATTAAAGCCAGGTGATTTAGAGAGTCATACGGTCAGCGGTGTACTGTACTCAAAGAAAGCAAAATAAAATAAAACCAAATGCTTTTCATTTAAAGTAAGTTCAGAAAGCCAGTTGTCAAACCATGAGCTACATTAGGGGTGCCAGGATCGCTCAGCAGGTTGAGAGCTTGTCTTGCAGCCCTGGGGCCCAAGGATTGAATTCCAGCTCCAGCCCATGTGGGCCTATATGCTGAACTGGGGGTGGCTTCCCATGTGGGAAGCCCTGGTTCGGCCCTTGGCTCAAGGGGGCATGCCTCCTATGCGGGAGAACCCCAGCCCAGTACCCACTCTGCGCAGCCTCCGCCCACCTGTGTGGAACGAAACCATGTCAAAAACTGATGACATGCAACTATGGAGACTGCTCTGGACCCTCCCCCTTCTGTCTCTGTCTATCAAAAACAATAAATCTTAAAAAAAAACAAAAAACAACTAGATAAAATTAATCGTGAAAAATCTCGTAACGTTTTAAGTTTACAAATTTGTGTTGGGCAGCATTCAAAGCCGTCTTGGGTCATATGTGGCCTACAGTATGGACAAGCTTGATATAAAGTAAAATGGGGAGCAGAGTAGAGGTTTGGGGTCAAAGAAATTTGGGGAAAACTGGTTAAACAAGGTTACAGGCATTTCTTTCCTGCTGGAGTTCTCCAAGATCTTAGTAGGCTACTGTGCAGTCTCCTCCCAGGAAGGGAAGAGATCTAGTCTGAACTGACCAGAGGAATCCTTTTGCACTGAGAAGAGCATAGCAAAACACTTGAGGAAACAATAACCGGGGCAAAACCATGCTTGATGGCGAGGTAAACTGGGAATCTGGCCTGGGTCCTGCTAACAGGGTCTGGGTTTCCTCCAGAACAAAGGAGAGCCTGGCTAATACCGCTGTAAGTTTCTACACAGTGGAAGGTACCAGATCCTGCTGCCACCGGAATATTCCCAGCCACGGGTCAGAACCCCCAGCAAAGGTCAGCCGCACTGTTCTGAGCGCCTGACAAGACAGCGGTCCAGTCCTGGTGATCCGCAGCCCTTGGAAGCAGCTTCCCTTCTGAGGAAGTGACTAAAGGGCCACTATGAACCATGGGGGACACTGGAGGAGGCTGAGCACAGCATGGTGAAGATGAGCAAGTTTTGCAGTCTTACGTGGGATAAAGCAGTTTATTCAAATAGCGATGCATTTGTTAGAAAATCAGTTTAGTAGGCCATAATCAGCATTTCTTAAAAAAAAAATGGAAAAGCAAACAATGCATCACATGTACAAAAGACAAGTAATGAGTTATAGAACCCCCTTCTGTTTTACATATTCTGTATTGACCTGTTGTGTTCTGGACCGTAGTTCAAATGGATTTCCTACTTGGATCACAGCTAGGTTTGAAAATCATTGCCCCAGACAGGACTTAGAGCAGAGACTGAAGGTTCCCACCCCGCCCAGTTGGGCGGAGGGACAGTAGCAGTAGAAAGAACGATAAACAGAAGCGATACTTTAAAAAGGAAGAAACTTTGGGTATAGGAAACCAACAAAAATGCTGAAATATTACATATGGGTCACTTGAGGACAATGTGGCTACATTACAACCATGAACAAACTGCGAAGGAGAGCTGGCTGAGGTCTGCAAGGGAGCCAAGGAGACACGTTCAGGGTGAGATACAACTGGTTTCAAGAGACAAGAGGACAGGGAAAGCTGGGATGGCTCAGTGGGTAAAGCACTCGCTTTGAAGCCCCCCAAAAACCAAGGATCAGATCCCGGCCCCCGGCCCATGCAGACCCACATGCTGAACTGGGGTGTGCCCCCAATTCAGTTCTTGCCGGGACCTATGTAGGAGGCTCCCAGCCCAGTTCCTGCCCTGCGCAGCCCCATGCCCACCTGTGGAGTGAAATTATATGGAAAACTAATGTCAACTATAGAGACTGCTCTGGGCCCTCCCCCTTCTCTGTCTCTGTTTCTGTCAAAAATCAATAAAATAAATCTTAAAAATAATAAGAGACAAGAGGACAAACATCCAAGTGGATACAAAAAAGAAAAACACTCCCCCACACAAGCCCGAAAACAGGTCCCTAACATTGTGTTAGTCATCTTTTACGAGACCGTATTAATTTTTTCAGTTAAACGTTTTAAATTTATGCTGTCCTGAAGCAAGCAGTTATGACTTTAAAAAGCACATAATCACACTTACAAATCCAGGACCATCAGTTAGTCTCTGGTTATTACATTATTTACCACCCCAAGGGCTTCACTTTGATTTAGCATTTGATGGATAAGCACAGACGGGCTGTCCCTGTGTCACACCATGGCTGCATCAGCCGGCCCAGACAGGCTGCGTGCGCCCTTCCGCTCCTGCACTACTCGGAGAGAATGTGCCAAAGGGCACTGCAGTCCCATGCCCATCCTGTGAAGCTGCACAGTTGGCTCAAGGGCCCTACTGATCCAGCAAGAGGGCATGAGGAAAATGGCAGAACTCCAAGAGATCACTTTATCCAGGCCTGAATCCCAACGAACATCAGAACAGACATAATTAAACGAGGCTGTGCGACCTACAGGTAAAATGTCATCCCACCAGGCCCTTAATGAAGGGAGCTCTGCACCACAGAAGCCTTTTTACAAAGTAAATTACACTCATTACCAACATTTAAAAACACCCAACATTTAAGGGTTCTGAATCTGATTTATTAGAGACAGCATGGAAATAACAGTTCAGATTGTTTTACAAAAAGGGCTCAAGCTGCTCGGAACTGTGACTGGGCTCGGAGAAAACGATTCTTCCGACTACACACCACCAGGTTCCTCGTCCTAGTCACATGAAGGGTACAGGCAAGCTTTGTGTCAGATAGAAAACAGAGAAATCCACACACTACGTAACGTGTCCACAATGACTAACGCATCCCTTAAGGGAGAAGCATTTGCAGGAAGGAAAACAAAGCTTTCCAGAGAAACCACGTTCATGAGATGATTAGGTGGACCTGCAATGAAGAAAATACATTTCAAAAGATGGGTTCACACTTAACACTAAGTTTTCACTGAAATATTTAATAAAAATAAGACCCCTTCTCTGTGGAAAAGAATTATTGAAAAATACATCACATATAGATTTCAGTAAAGGTCCAAGTCCCACTCAGAAACATACATTTGCATATGAATAGAACATAAACAGTGTAACAAGAACACTATTTGAAACCTCCTCGAATAGGCCAAGCTAAGTTCGTGCTCTGCTTAAGGCCATTACATTGAAATGAATCTCATTCTCACTGTAATTTTTTTTTAACCTTAATCACCAGCGGCTGGGCAACTGAAATGGACATGAGAACTATATAAATGTCAGAGAAATATGTAAACCTCATTAATGTTTCCAAAAATTCATTTAGAGATAGAAACAGGTCCAAATAGATGCCTGTCTAAATGTACTGCAATTACGTTACAATTATTTTTCCAAATACACAGATATGCTCTGTCTTTTCTCAGCTCATTACTGACTCAAACAATTTGCCCTTCTGGGATCAATTGTTTGCTAATAAATAATTGTTTACAGTCACAAAATTATGTTAGAAGGTTTTCTTATTAGTTTTCCTTCTGCACCCTAATAAGATTGAAAACTAGCTGATTCCCAAGAGTCTAACCTTAACCTCGCTTTGTTTAACAGCCCAGGAAATGATGAACCATCTGCTTCAGAAAATAATGGAAGGCCAGGAGGAAATATTGTTTAATTGTAGATTAACCTCCTCATGAGGCAGTCTGAAGCAGCTTTCAAATGAACAACTATAACCAGCAAAAGGAAACAAATGGCTCAGGAGCCTTTTGCTCTACGAGTTAAGGTCCAGAAAGAATGCAAAGGGATTTTTATTGCCTGTATTTACTTATAAACATTTATTTCCAGTGGAAACAAAATCATCAAGTTCAAAACTGATTCTCAAAAGTGCAGTCACTGCTCTCCAATTTGGTTTGCCCAAATACCTTTAATGAAGCAAACCATCAAACTAGCTCATGCACATTAAGTGTTTAAAAATAAAAAGAATCAATAAAACCTTTTTTCCACTATTTTCAGGTTCTTATAACATTAAAATTATTACTTTTCCCTGGTTTCTTTGTTAATAGTAATAAACTCATTAAAGTACACATTGTTTTATCATCATCAACATGGCACTTAAGTGAATAAAATCTTGTCAAGTACACGGTGACCTACAAGTTCAAAGGAAAAAAAGAACAGCATGAGATCAAAATGGCCGCCCAGGACAAGAGATGCAAAAGTGAGAGATTAAGCATAAGCACAGCCCTTTATCCAACAGGCTTCACATGCTAAGTCTTTTTTAAAGTCAAACCTGTAGAAGTACACAATACTAAATATTTAATACGCCGCCCTTTCTCAGGGACTCAATCTATTCAGCAAGGGTGCTATACCATTGTAACTAAAAAAATAGAGAAACCTGGAAAACATTCGGTTATTCCATAAACATTCACTGAGGACCTCCCAACAGGGCCTGGGCAGAGGGGGACAAGGACCAGGACAAGACACCTGAAGCAGGTTTTTTCACGGTTTAACAAGTGCCTCTAAGTATCAGTTTTCTCTTAAGCCTGTACAGATAATTAAGTAAAGAGCTTTATCCTGTACATACCCAAAAATGTAAAATGGTTCCTGTCATTTGTTAACAGCAAGAGCCAAGGCCATCTATAAAAATTTCAAAACTAGGAAACCTGCTACTCCAGGCAAGGCCATATAGCTTTGGGCTTCCAGTAAGACCTGAAGGTTGTTCACTGAGTGTAAATATTAAAGAAACAACCTCTGTGAAGAGGAGAGATTTTGGGCAGTTCAAATTCTTAAATATCTTAAATAGAATTTGTTTAAATAAATTATTCTTGAATTCTTCAACTTAATTTTGAAGCAATGAGCTTGTAATAACTCCAGAGATTCATATAATAGTGCCTATTCAAGAAGAATGAGAGTTTGACATTCTTCTCTACAAAACAACTAGGCACAATTTCATCCATCAGACGTCTATCAACCTACGGATATTGAAAGCTTGGGAGAACAAGATAAAATCAACTCCAACCCTACAGTGAGCTGTAATATCAAGCAGGCATCAACAACGCTATTCATGAATTTAGAAAAATTAATAAATCCTGGGTTGAATGCAAGAAAAGGCTCAAATACAGGTGAAGCATACTCACTTGGGTTTTGTTTCTGCATCTGTCACTTGGCGAATGAAGATACCATCTTCAGGATGTTCCGTGTCATCCATTTCATACATATATGATGATGCTATTGCAAGTGTCGTGCCATCATTACTGAAGGCCAGCGAAGCGATGCTGGTGGGGTACCGATGGAACTGGCACAATCGCTTTTTGTTAAACGGATCCCAAATATTTACAAATCCATCAGAACCACCTGCAAGTAATTTTGAAAGTTAAAATGGTTCTCAAAAGCAGATATAAAAATAACCATTAACAAATGGTTAATTTTTAAGGTCATAAAAGTTAAATTTTCCCAAGAAGTACTGTATCAGATTTTTTCCCTTAAATATAAAAACGAAGCACAATTAAACAAAAATAACAAAAAACAAACTCTGCATAAGTTTAAGTGTCTACGGTTCAATAGCAAAATTATGTTCTCTTATTGATTAGATAGAGGTTAGCATGCTATACTTTACCTGTGGCAAATGTATTGTGGATGTTGTGAAAAGAAATGGCATTGACTGGGTAAATCTGCTCAATATTATTTTCTTTTAGTCTGTGACACTTGAAGGCATACTTCTTCTTCTGTACCTCAGGGCTTGGGTCCAAGTACTCAACCGCCACTCGGCCTTCAATGGAGCTTAATACGTACCCCTGCCAAAAGGGAGCCAAAGAAGGCCAGAAACGGTGAATCCAGCTTCCAAAAACAAGGCACTAATTCCTCAATTCAACCTACACTAAAGATTATTGCAAAAAGAAAAAGCAAGCATGGCCAGGTTTTAATGAAGTGCTGAAGCTATACTAGCACAGTTACCTCCATTCCAAAAGTTTAAGAACACTAATACTTGTTTTATGTAAAATACAAAAGGCTATCATTACTTGCTCTTCTTATGTCAAAGAGAACGCATATGAAATCTGTATTATATTTCTTTTTCATTTTTCAAAATGAAAAAGTATTTATTCCTGAATATGAAAGATTTATTCCTGAAAAACTACTTATGGAGCCAAAAAAAAATCAGTAAAATCTTACTTTTAAACTTTCATGACAAACTGGTGATATACTGACAAAAAATTTAAAAATATAAAAATATTTATAAATGCAAGCATATTTTAATCATGTATTTAAATCTCTAAACTCCTGATCTTCAAGAGAAATTTACAATACTCTGGAAAAAACATGGGCATCATTATTTGAAGTACCTGCCTTTTAAGATAAAGGGCCAAGAGAGTAAGTGACATAATTGCTTCAAGCTCCACAGCCACTAAAACACAGCCACAAGATTCCAAGATACATTATTTTTAATGACTCTTTTTCCTCCTGCAAAATCCCTATCGCAGCTGACCCACACCAACTGCCCTTCAAATGTTAAGGACATCATTTAGCGATGGTGGAAGAATGACCCTCCCCTTCGCCAAGGGTCATTTTACGAGGGGCACTGCCTCTCACCTCAGTGATATTCTTTAAAAAAATAAATTTCCAAGTTCTGCTGTTAGACTGGCTCAAGAACTAACTCTTAGTACTAACTCTACAAACAGGGGAGATAAAAAGAACAGCAAATTCAATAATCCTAAATTTCCACATTCAAATTTGAATTCACTGGTTTGTAAAGTGAAACTACCTGCAAAACGCTCCTTGTTTACTGTATGTCTATAATCATTCTGGACGAGCATCAAGAAGGAATCAGAAGACCTCTCCTCCAACCACAGCCATCAAGGTCTCCTCTATAACTGGGTTAACACACTACCTTTTATTAGTAACACAAGACTAATGAAAACATACCTACCAGCAAATTCTACATCACTACTCAAAAAAAAAAGGGGGGTGGGGGGGTGGAGGCAAAGTTTTAAAAAGGCAGTGACCAAAACCATTATCATATAAGATAGTATTATTTTCAAATCCCAGAAGAGGGGGATGGGGCTGCACCTGCTTGTTGGGAAACGCTCGGATGCAGCGCGTCTGGTACTTGAGGCTGGACTCGCGCCGCTGCTGCACGTAGCCCATGTTCCGCAGGTCCCACACCAGCACCCGGCGGCCTGCGGTGCCCACGATCAGCCGGTCTCCAGACACTGAGAGGGTATACACCTTTCAAGAGAGATCCAAACTCATAAAAACCATCTTCTAGCCTAAAAATGGCATTTTTGCCCCAAAATAAAGTCCACTAATCATAAAACCATAAAATAGTTGACTATGTTCCCAAACATAGGTATTGAACTTCAAGTACTATAGTTACACAAACTAAATAATTCACACAAAATAATAAAACCAAGATATTCTTTATATTTAACCAAGTATCATATATTGTACATTCTAATTCTGTAAAAGCGCTTTTGAAAATGTAATTATCTTCATTACTAAAAAATTATTAAATGATTTTTTCTGCCTTGTTTCAGTGAGAGAGTGATAATAAAAAGTATTTTAAAATACTCAAAAAGGAGACAATAAAGCCATAAAACAATTCAAGATACCTTTCAAGGGGCTTCTGCCTGCTCACAAAATAATCACTTTCAAAGTTATTTTTCTATGACCACCTTTGGAATGGAACTTCATGTTGTCACCCTAAAAATCTTGACTTTCCTGCCTGCCACACTAAATAAATAGGCCTTTCTAGGAAGAGTGAGAGAGCCATCGTTAATTAGCTACTTAGTTGCTTTGATGGCAGACAAACTCAAAACTGAAAGACAAGGATAGTGGTCTGGCATAGGACGAAGCAAATTCCTATGCCCTGATATCATATCAAACATTCTGGAGTTCATCTTTAGGGAGAATTTAAAAAGCATTTTATCCCATAAAACTATTTTTTCCTTCATAAAGCCATTTTCTTCAATATTAAAATAACTTCCACAAATAAACTTCTTCATAATTATTCATAAAATTCCTATACACAGGCATTTAAAATGATTATTTTCAAATATGTTATTCAGGGAGCAAATAGAAATAGCAAATTTATGAAAATGGTAGCAAATGTATTAATCATGTTGTCTTTTTTTTTTTTAAATCCAGACTTCAGATACATAATTGTTACTCTGATTATTATTTTTAATTAATAAACAATTCTAATTTAATATGATTTAGTACTTTAAAACCTAAAGAATCAATATAAAAAAATAAAGAGGGTCCATAACATGGTGTTACATTTCTTTAACATTCAGTAATTAAACCATATAGTTAGTAATCACTAATATGTCAAATACATATCACCAGCTAAAAAAAAAAAAAAAAAAAAAAAAAAAAAAAAAAAAAAAAAAAAAAAAAAAAAAAAAAAAAAAAAAAAAAAAAAAAAAAAAAAATTAGGCTTAATGATCTAACACCCAATAGTCTCCACAACCTGGCCTTAAAATTCAACAACTATTTTTTTAAGATTTATTTTATTTTATTGCAAATTCAACAACTATTTTGACCAAGGATAAAAGAAGGAATTAAAGATTCAAAACAGTAGGTTTAATATAGGCATATTTAAATAAGAGAAATATAAAATTTACCAGTTTATTCAGAAGACAAAATGTTTGTAGAAAAATAGAAATTAACCTAAGACACATGAAACACCAAACTTAAAAAACACAGAATCCAGAAACAGATTTATAATTGTACAATCAGATTGGGAATTTTATCTTAAATCTTTATACAGGTGACACACAAGCTTCTAATAGTACTTTCTATCCTTATGGATCGTAAATCAAATGAAACCACTGTCATGCTACTGACTAGGTATACACATTTATCAAAGAAAGTATTTAAAAAAGTGACATAATGAACCTTGCTGAACCAATAAGCAGCTTCAGTGTGGCTGTCCATTATATGATAGTCTGTCAGCAATTTATCACAGCTCTTAACATGTTACATACAACCATAAATCAAAACTAGAAACAATGCAATTATTTTATTCTGAACAAAGGTCTTGCCAGGAGTAGATTCGAGTGTGATGTGACAAAAATAATGGCTCCTTGGATGCACCACAGTACATAATGATGGCTAACAGAAACTGAATAATTATAATTATACTGAGAAAACAGACTTAAGTAAAGGATACTTTTAAATTGCTAAAACAATCAATCTTTAAAATTAACTACCACCTAAAGCAGGGGTGGCGAACCTTTTGGCGATTGAGTGCCAAAGTTTATGAAATAAAGAGTATACTCGCTCGACTCGCGTGCCAACCCATCAAGTGAGATAGAGGTATCGATTATTTTTATGTCTATAAGAGGCATAGGATGTTTTTATAACAAAAAACAATAATTCCGCGTGCCGAAATAATTACTCTGCGTGCCACTTTGGGCACACGTGCCATAGGTTCGCCACCCCCAACCAAAAAAGTCTGATGAGAATACACCAGGGATGCTCAATTACACTTTCACTGTACAGATCAAAGAGTTAGAACACACAAAGATTCAGTCTTAAGAAGCTTCATTCACTAGAGCCTTCATACTACATCTGTCAGCATAATAAACAAACAGACATAGTAAAAGCCAGGGAGTATGAGCTAACTTTCTCATTGAACTTGAAATAATCCATTTCACCCTCTTAACAGTAAACTCAAACCTCAGGTCACAAGTGAAAATGAGTGATGCTCTGTCCCACTTTCTGGTTTGGGCAAGTCGAACCCAATTTAAGGCAATCGAACAGTCTTTGCTAAACCGCTTCTCTGGAAAAGCACTGAGTTGCTTCTCAGGCCTGGATTTAAAGCATTAACAATACATGGAAATTCATTATTTAAGCTACTGCTCTCCAGTACAAACATGACAACTGACAGAAAAATGTTTAACAAAATACCAAAATTAAATTTTTCTTTGCATCAGAATATTTCTAAGTAGTTGGGTTTGTAGTAATAGACCTGCTAAGCCTTAACCTCTATATTCAATACCATATTCATCAAATATGCATCAAATTACCCCCAGGACCATAATTCCTGTTATAAACATATAAAGAACCTACCTTTTCAGGCTGAGAGAAGGTCCCAGCATTACAAGGAGTTCTGGGATCCCACAATTTAACTGTCTGATCCCAACTCCCAGTAACCATCACATTCACTTCTGGACAGTATTCAACACATCTGATAGGGGCATCATGAGTTCCAACAAGATTTTCTATAGGAAAAAAACAAATAAATACCTAGTTTCACTACATCTACTAAACAAAGATCCCTCAAGTGAACGATAGAAGGAAACGTTCAACTATAATGAATCTATTCCCACCAACTCTACGGAAATACCTGCATACAGAAAAATTTCTCCATGACTACAAAAAGTCATCCCTTCTTCCCTGTTCACCTTACAGTGCACACTATGTTTCACTGGCATGGTACTAGGAAAGGCTGATGTGAGTTTCATATTGCATTAAAATGATGGCCTAGCTGTTATTTTCCTCTCTTGATTCTCGATTCCTTTAAATCAGGAACCTTGTTTAACTCTATAGTTCTATTATGTATGTAGTGTAGGTTCTGATACTTGGTAGGTGCTCATGAAATAGCGGTTGAATGAACAAAGTGGGTAACTCTGGTCTTCTGGATCTGGATAAAAGTACCAAATTAAGCCAATGCTTATAAGCATTATAATTATTATTATTATTATTATTATTAAAATATTATTATATTTAAGTGGTAACGTTATCAGAGATCTGGGATGGAGGAAGGCAGGGAGCCTAATGATTTAATCCACTTGGTTTTCATGGGTCAAATTTCCAAAATACAATTCCTTTCCTTTTAATTTCAACTCTTTGCTATCTCATTCATGCATTCGACTAATATCTACTAAATGTCTACTAGAATCGACGCCAAATGCTAAGGATACAACAAAGAACAATTATGTGGTCTTGATCCTCAAGCAGGAAAACTACCTGTTTAAATAAGAAAGAAAAACGTCTCATGAAGTTCAGCAATGACCTTTGGAGAATGACCAGCTAATTTCCTTAATTATGGTACCATCTCTAGCTTTGAAAATCTTTACATTTGCTTTTCGGCACCTTTTTTCTTCTAAGTTTTTGAATAGGACCTAAGCCTAAAAGCTAACTTACGTAGATTAAGCTGCTCACAAACAAAATCAAACATCTGCAGTTCTAAGTGACATGGCACAGTGATGTTTATGCAAAAGCCTCTTCTGATTGGGTTATTTTTTGACAAAATATTGTGGCCATCCTCCCACCATCCAACTCATACTCATGTAGTTACATTTCTATGCCTTACCATTTCCTTCAAGTACACCTAAGTCTAATGTATGCATACACGACCACCGCCCAGAGGAAAAAAAAAAACAAAAACGTTAAGGGAGTTCTGTGCATTTGAGCTGTTACAATCTTTGCTGTGCTCCAAAGTCACCATAAAAATTTGGGTGTCTGGAAGAGACAGACAGATAAATATGACCTCATTTATATGTGGAATCTAAAGAACAAAAGAAAACAAAGAACCAAAAACAAATTCAAAAACGCAAAGAACAAAGTGATGATTATCAGTTGGGAGTGGGGCTTTGTGAGTGAGTGAAAAAGGTGAACGAATTAAGTACAAATTGATAGTTACAAAATAGTCACAAGGATGTGAAGTACGACATAGGGGGTACAGTCAATAATATTGTAGCAACTATGTATAATGCCTGGTAAGTACTATACTTATCAGGGGATCACTGCATGAATTTTATGTATGTCGAAGCATTATGCTGTACACTTGAAACTAATATAAAATAATACTGAATGTCAACTATAATTGAATAAAAAATTGAGGGTGTGTGGGCCTCCAAGAAATTAATTATTAAAAGAAAAAGTGTTATCTTGTTATTCATTCAATAAATGCAATTGAAGCATATTCTATGCTAAATAATGATACAAAAAGGATTAATATAGTACCTGGACAGAGTTGGCTATCTTATAACATTCATTTTTTAACATCTACCTTCCTTCAGTCTAAACTAAATTGGCTTCTGAAAAAAGAGAACTCAAAAACATCAGCCCTGTCCTGGAAACCCTAAGGAAAAGTAGACCAGCTTGGGGTCCAGTCCATTTCCAAGGATAAGGTTAAGGTCAAAGACTTAAGTGCCCCTTCCTGTTGAGATGGAGACCAGAATTTGCTTTACTGAAAAAAATACATGCATGCTATTTTGTGATCAGTAACTTAATGGTTATCACTTAAACAAAAAAATCCTAAATACAAGCCATTTTTGCTTATATCTAAGCAACTTAGAAATTAATCAATCCAGAAACTACTCTTCCTAAATAAACATTTATACTCTAGTACACTGAGAAAATGATAAACTGGTGAAAGGTAGCCATATTACCTTGATCAGTGTTCAAATCATGCATTTTCAACTGATGATCTAATCCCCCACTCCAGGCATGCGTTGGATCCTACAAAATAAAAGTTTCAAAGTCATTTGAAACGTCACAGATTTTTAGAAAACGTTTCAAAACTCCTGTTTCTACAGCCAACTGTTCAGTTTATGTACACTGGGCTCAACCAAGTCACTGTAAACAAACAAAAACAGAGCACAAAAAATAAAGCCAATAAGTGGTCACAAAAACTACTGTGAGGGAGTTAAGGAAGAACAACAGTTCACCACATTGGCTGAGAGCAAACAGGCATTCCTATTTACTAGTAAGTACACCTTTCTTTTAATAAAACAGCCCACTTTTAATGTCTTGTTGCATGCAAATTCCAAATACAAGCGTCCTATGTCCAGTTTGCAGGGTTATTCCTTTAGATTTCATTAAGAGACGGCGTTTCTGACGTTTCCATGTCCCCAACGCCCCAAACCAGTGCCCAGAGCTCAGAGCAAGTGCTGGAGAAAAATCAATGAGCTGTCGCGTAACCCCGGCGACACTGGAAGCGGGCTGCTGTTAGGGGAGCAGAGGCGGACACTGAGGACACGTACATAGAAGGCGCAGTCCAGGACGGCCCCGGTGTGCTGGTACTTGAGCCGCATGGAGTTGGCCGGCACATCGTACAGGCGCACGGACGTGTCCCAGGACGACACGAGCAGGAACTGGGAGGTGTTGGGGCTGAACTTCACCGAGGAGATGCCATCCTCGGGTGGCTGGTTCAGCTTGAACTCGTTAGAACCGGTCATCTACGGAACAAGCACCCAATCAGACCCCACCCCCACCCCCAACCCCCAACCCCAAGAGCCCGGGGACGGAGGGCTGGGCTGGCTAATGGCTGGACAGTGAGGGGCAGACCCACAGGGAAGGGCCTAGAGAACCTCGGCGACGGGGCCTGCGCCTGCGCAGAGCCTGCACGCCCACGGCCGCCGAGACAAGGTCTGCACGCGTGTCCCTTTGTCCCCCGCGCCCCCCGCCACCCCGGAAGCGCCCGGCCCGCCGCGCTCCGCACCCCGAACTCCAACCCCCGAGCCTGGCCGGCCGCATCCCTCCCCGCTGAGCGAGGGCTCCTGCACCTCGGACCCTCCCCGGGCCCCGGAGGCTCCTACAAGGAAAAACGATGGAGGCCAAACGGTTCCCTGCGGACGGGTCTGCCAGCCCCGGGCCCGGGCAGTGCCCGGGGGTCCGCGCCTGCACCCCGGAGCCTCTCCCCGCTACCTTGGGCTCCCTTCAGAAGCTCGCTGCTCGCTGCCCCACGCCGCTGCTCGCCACAGCCGCCCGCCGCCTAGCTTCCCTCTGAGTGCTCGGGGGATGGGCGAAGGCGGCAGAGAGGAGGAGGATCCGCCAAGTGCCTGCCACTGGCTGATTTCAAACGCCAACGTCTCACGCCAGGCAGCCGATTGGTCCGCTCGGAGGAACGTCGATCAACCAGGCATTCTCTTCCGGTTCAAAGGCAAACCGCGGCTTTTCCGACCACGTGTTCTCGCTTTACCAAGCCCAAGGCGCCCCGGCTCACGCTGCATAAGCGAAAACTACAACTCCCAAGAAGCATCGCGCCAAGGTTGCGCTCACGCCCTCTCGGCAGGCGTGCGGCACGCTGGGAGATGTAGTCTCCCTGAGGCCGACTCCCTGCCCTCTGGGTAACAGGCGGGAAAGATGTTCTTTCGAGTTCCAGCCTTGGAGCTTCGCCATCTGTGTTGATCTCTCAGACACAAGAAGCCCGTATCGGTCAATATTTCTATAAAGCTAAATTATTCTCCCTGACACTGGACATACGTATGCCTCTGAAGTTAACTAAAAATTGGAGTGGTAAAGGAAATAAATTATATACTTAACGAATTGCGTTATTTTGCCCTGATTTTCTCATTTTCCTGGAGTTTCCACGTAGAAGCCAGGGTCTCACATTCCCCATCATCTTAGGATCTATTGATCTCATAGAAACTCATCGTTATTTATGCTATACTTTACCTCTGCATTCCATCTTTTCACAAATATTTATTGAGCAGCCACTGTGCACCAGGCCTGGCAAGAGAGTGGAAAGATGCATTAATCAGACCAGTCCTTGCTGAGCAGAACTTCCCGTCTGGGTGGTTGGACCCACTAGGAAACAATTTGCAACGTGTTAAAGTTCAAAAGCTTCTTTTAGATATATGTTCACATAGGGTCCTAAAAAGACAGCCACGGCTTCTTCTCCCTGTCCACGCCACCCACACCCCAACAACTCCCCAGAGCTACAAGCTCAGTTTGCTCCATTTTCTGTTTCTAGAATCCTCCAGAAATAGGAGAAACAAAAAGGTTTCTTCCATAAGAAGAAATTATTTAACCTCCATGAAAGAAAAGCAATACTTACTTTGTAACTAGAATGCTGTGACTCAGTTACTCTTGAATATCAAAAACGCATTGAGTTTTTAAAATATAATCCATGCTATAGTCTCTTTTTCACTGTCTTTTGTAGAAAAAAATTATTACGTGGCTTTGAATGAAGTGAGAGGAAATTGTTAAGGTTAAAGTGTTTTTAACCTTTAAAGTGCCTTAATAGGGAAAAGCGTTTGGTCTTCATGCATTCTCATATGCTGACTTGGGTGCACATCTTTTTATACTTCCTGACTCATTAAATGCATACCCACCCCCTTTTCTCCCCACTGTATTGCCGATATCACTGCTAAAAGGACGGATTCTTGCCCTCTGTCGTCACCGGTCCTCATACTTGGTTCTCTCTTCTCTTTCAACGAGGTAATGGCTAGGGTAAGAATTTTTAAATGCAGTGCCTTGTCTCCACTCTAACTTTGGCTAAATATTTTTATCTCCAAATAATTTTATTTGGTTCCCTCTCCCCGTTGTTTACTTAATTGTATTAGTGATTCGAGATTCTGAGCATGAATTATCCACTAATAAAATCTAAGTGTATTTTATTATCCAGTGTGTGTATGATGCAGGCCCCTCTGGGCATGCAGTTGCAGCCAGACTCGATTTGAGTTTTAAGAAACGTCAATCTTCTAAATTCAGTTTAGAACCTGAAAGGAGGCTTATTATTTTGCTGATTATTCAAATGAATTGATAGTCTTGAGATAGGAAATCTGGCCACAGTATAGTCTTGAACAACATTTTAAATCCAAATGCAGAGAGAGAGAGTTTTTTAATATGTACTTAGTTGCCTGTAAGAGAGGGGAATTCCTAGAAACCACACTGTTGGATCCCCTGACTGCTCATTTCTGGATTAGTAACAACAGTGAAAACCTACTATATGACAAACTGAAAGAGTCATCCCTAAAATCTTAAGGGCAAGATTTTGCCATTAAGTGACTACAGTGGCTAAAGGAAACCGCTTCCTGTAGGAGAGATAATTATAAAGAGGATATAGTGACCCAATACTTTTAAAATCATGACACTTTGGGGAAAAACAATCTATTGAAATGCAGACAAAAATGATATGGATGGATATGCCTATGCAAGTAGCTCCTTGAAAGCAATTTGGTTATTTCTGCATGTAATATTCAAATAGCAACGTTAGAGGAGAGGAAGAATTTAAAGTGGGTCATCCAGAGAGAGTTCACTGAAATAAAATATGTGTATCAAATAAATCAGAAAAAAAAGGATCCAGTATCACTTTTGTTTCCTCTCTCTGAATATTCAATTTTCAGCATAGTTCTCAGCAAATACTAGGGCCCAGTAAATATCTGTTGAATTGAACTCAGTTGAAATGAAATAAAAGCAACTGAACTAACTTAGCATTGGCAGATGTGTTCTTGGGTAACATCCTTCTAATGTTAACTTGAAATTGTGATTTTTGTAAAATCTAACGTGGGAAGAAAAAAATACGACCTCAAAGTGGACAACAGACTAGTGACTTGAAACAGAATATTGCAGGCCACTTAGACGGTTTACAGGTATCCTGCATACTTTCACAAAACGCAGGTGACGTCTACGCCTTCCGGCTCAGAGAGACAAGTCGATACACAAATCTTCTGCTTCTGGAGGATGAGACCCGGCCTCTGCGGGACAGATTCCCAGCGCTGGTGCACCGGCTATGCCCCCCACCCTCCATCCCTCCACCCGAGGCCCGGGCCAGGAGGCAGGGGAAGCTCGTCCCACGTGACACCGAACCCGGCCTCTGAACCCGGGCACAGGTGGCTGCGATCTAACTTTGCTAGAGTCTGAGGTTTGCATGACACTAGTCCGGCTATGCTGTCACGGTGAATGGCAGGTGTTGGGGAGCCAAAGTCCACTTGCGCTCAGGCCGCGTACCACGGTCGCATTCAGCGCGGGAGGCCACGTGCTCGCCTGTGCTCCCGCCACTTAGCCCCATACAATGCAAGCCGTAAACAACAGCAACAACAACAACAGAGTGCAGGGAGGCGCCTTTGCCTCTCGCGCTTTCTGTGCCTGGTCTCAGATCCCTCCTCTGCCGAAGTGCCGCCTTCCCGCGCCCAGTTCCCGCGCCGCGCGCAACGCACAACTCTGCCACCCGCCGGGGAACTGTGCGCGGCTGCAAGCCTGTCACGCGCGGCTGCAAGCCTGTCACGCGCGGCTGGGGGACGAGCCAAGCAGGGCTCTTTACCTGGTCCAGGCAGTGCCGCCCCAATTGCCCTGCGCCCTCGGAGAGGAGGCTCGTGTCGCAGGACGCATGCTGAGGCCAAGCCCAAGGTGATCCCGGTGCTGGGAAGATACTCGGTCCAGGGAGGCATCTGCTTCGGCAGCGCGGCCTGCCTTCCTGCCTCTGCCCCTGTCGGCTCGGGCTCAGGAGGTAGACTCGGTCGGGGTGCGCCTCAGCCAGCTCCCAGGCTGGGCACCAGGGACTGGAAGGGGGTGAGACTGCAGCCACGTGCTGCCTCTGCAGCGCCAGCCTCCCAACCTTCAACCCCTGACCCGGGCCCCACCCTCCACGTGAGACGAGCCGGCCCCCCTCTAACGCACACCCACGAGCCCCTCCACCCAAAACCGAGAAAACCTTCCACGCGGTAGCAATCAACGCCACCCAAGTTAGCAACGATGCTTAAAATGTTTTTATTTTCTTTTTAAAAATATGTACAGATCTGACATTTTCCCCCTTTTGCCTCTACCCATCTCGGGATGAGGGAAACCAAACGAGGCGTTAAGATAATTGTCCAAAACCCCCAAGGGCAGGTGTGGCCGGATGTGTGTGCATGTGTGTGTGTGTGTGTGTATATATATATATATATATATATATATATATATATATATATATATATATATACACACACACACATACATATGCACATACAGGTATATAAATGGGGAGGGGTTTGTACCTGTTTTTGTTGGTGTTTTTCTGATTTTTTTTTTCTACTAATCAAACGTCCATCTGGCCGAAACTCCCTTTCCCACCACCACCCAAAACACATCCCCTCCAAAGTGGCTTTCAAAGCAGACTGGTTTGTTTGGGGTAAAAAGCTGAAGGTCTAGCTCGAGGAATGCGGATAAGTACCCGAAACAAAACAAAAAAGTAGGGCAGAGGCCATAAATAAGAGATAATGAATACACATGGTGTATTTCTTAATATTTCTGGCAACTCGCCGCCGCGCTCAGGCTCGCGGGCAACGGGAGGCGCGCGCGGGGGGCGCAGGGCCGGCGGCGAGTCAGTAGTCGAGCTTGTTGTAGAGGTTGTAGAGGGGTAAGGCCGAGAGGTTGCTGCCCGGGTAGTAGAGCGGCGCGGGGAAAGCCAGGGAGCGCGGCACCGGCACGCGCAGCAGCGAGCTGTCCCGGAACACCAGCGGCATTCCCACCAGAGTCTGCGCCGACGCGTGCGCCATGTTGGCGGCCTCCAGCTCGGCGGAGAGCTGCCGCTTCCACTTGTTGCGGCGGTTCTGGAACCAAGTCTTGACCTGGGTCTCCGTGAGCTGCAGGCTGGAGGCGAGGCAGGCGCGCTCCGAGCTGCTCAGGTAGCGCTTCATGTCGAAGGTGGACTCCAGCTGGTACACCTGGCTGCGCGAGAAGACCGTGCGCGTCTTCTTCTTGGCTGCGCCCGCCTGCCGCTCCGCGCCGCCGTCCCGCGGCCGCTCGGGCCCCGGCGACGGCGAGCCTGCGGGCAGGAGCCTCGCCTTGTCGTCCTTAAAGTCCGCGTGCGAAGGAGAGAGGAAAGGCGTGCGCTCCGAGCTCGCGGGCCCTGCGCCTCCACTGCCCTTGGCACCTGCGGAGTGAGAACAGACCCGAGAAGGCGCTGGAGTAGTGCAGCCGCAGAGACCCCCAGCTCTGGCCGGCAGGCGGCCACCGCCTCGGTCCCAGCTTCCTTGGTCCCAACCCCTTCCTCTTCTCCCTCTCGCTGGAACCCAAAGCCCAGCGCCCAGGCCCTTAAAACGCAACAGGAGAGGGACCCAGTTAGTATTAATGTACTTGAGTCTGGGGGTCTCTGTGCGCCCAGCTTCATAAAAGGACATGTAACAATAGGGAGGAGGAGATCGGGAGGTGGAACATTAGCATCGGTGTAAAAGGTGCTTTCGCCTCGTAAGAACTGAGATCTTCCCCTGAGTTTTATGGGGTGGCACCATTTCACAGGCCGTTTGTTTGGAAATCCTGCTAAGGACTAACGCGGGGCTCCCCTTCTCCAGATGTTGTAAAGAGGAGCCACCTCTGAAAGGCACCGTTGTCAATCACCTCGGACTGCTAATCATTCCGAGGAGGAGGAGGAGAGAGGGAGAGACAGAGAGACAGAGACAGTGGGGGGTCTGGAGAAGACACTGAGATTGAGGTAGTGACAGACGGACCGCTCAGACCCGGCTCCAGACCGCGTGTTGGGGATCAGACGTGCATACGGGAGATTGAGGGCACAGCCGTACGTGCGGCCCGCCCTGTGCCCAACCCGCCAGGGCACACGCTCCCTCCAACCCAACCGTCCCCAAGCCCGCGCCACTCCAGGGCTGGGTTTCCCGTCTTCTCCCGAGCGCCCGCCGGGCGGCGGAGGCAGCCCCGCGCGCGCGCGCATCTCGTCCCCTCGGACCCGGCGCCCGGGCAGCTGCGGCTCAGGCGGGCGGGGGGCCCCACGCGAGCGCCCCGGCTCAGCTTCCCTCCCCTCCAGCTTGCTGGCGGCCGCCCAGCGACGTTGCGATCCTTACCCAGGCAAGGAAAGGGGATGGGGGGGTGGTGCTTGGGGCCGGGCTCCTTGGGGCCGTGCGGGTCTGGGCAGAAGCAGGCGGGCGCCTTCCAGCCGTCGTCCGGCTCCGGCTCCTCCTCCTCCGAGGACACGGACAGGCTGCGCTTCCTGGCCGGCCAGCCGGCGGGCTCCCGCGGCGCCTCCGAGGGGCCCCCGCCCAGGATGGACTGAATGGTGAAGCTGGAGACGCCGCCGGCCGCCGGACACCCCTTGCCCGCATCTTCCTTGCTGCCCATCCTGGGTTCATAAGAAATCGGAGGAGACCAAGAACTCCCTTTAGAGACGATCTGGGTGGAAGGTGGTGCAGGCAGGCGGGCGGGGGGAGGGGCGGGGAGGGGAGTCAGGGGAGGGGGCGGCGAAGCGGGCGAGGCGTCGGGACACGCGGGCACCGGACGGCTGCGCGGGGGTGCTCGCCGGCCGGGCTCTGGGTGCGCCTGCCCAGCCCCGGCGCAACTGCCCCTTCTTTGCCCGCCAGCTCGCCGGGTCCCCGGCGGCGCGGAGGTGGCGCGGCCTCATTTGCATAGAGGTTACCGGGATGCCGCCAATCGCAGCGCCGCCGAGCGGCCCCGGAAATTTTCAAACAGCCCAGGCCCGGCGAGCAGGACTTGCGAGCCCCGTAGCGCGCCCAGAGCCGGGGGCGCATCTGCCGCGTTCGACCCGGGGCCGCCGGAGCCGAAAGCAGCAGAGATTCCCAACCCGGGGTCCTGGCCTCTGCGGGCCGCGGGTCTCCGAGCGGGAGTGGCCCGACGCCTCCCCCAGGCGACGGGTCCTCGCACCCTCGGAGGAGCTAGCACAGGCTGCTCCACGACCCTCCCCCAGCGTCCCACCTCCTCTGGTCCAGCTGAGCCGGCAGGGCTAGGAGCCCCCAGACCAGGGCTCCCGGCGCGGGAGACTGGGGCGTTTAGGAGCATGCGCCTTGGAACGGATGCTATTCCGGGGAGCTGAGCTGGGAGGCCAGGAGCAGACAACGTCTGCCCTTCCTCGCCTCCAGACCCCTGTCACAGGCCCAACGGGGCTGCAAGGTCATGATCATTGGCGGGAGGGAGTGGGGGGGGGACCCCAGATCTTGTTTCAAAAAGTCATGGTTCGAGTTCCCAGCACCACCACTTACACGCGGGGTGACTTCGCACTACGCCTGTCCCCGTGAGACCCTTGCTGCCCTGGTCCCTGAAATGGACTTCTCCTTAGCATTTGCCCCTTCTCCTGCTTGGAGAGTCGCCTTAAGTGCAAATGGGAAAGCTCCTAACACCTAGGGGCTCCCCGTAGGTGCTCTGCAGACCTGTGCTGAGGAAGCCACGCCCGCCCTCCTGTTTCGTAGCTGAGTTTCTTCCCTTGTTTGTTTGTTGCAAATAGTGAAGGTCACGGAACGACTGCAGAAATGGAAGTGCTTTGCTCCCTGGGAAAAAGAGAAGGAGGTGAGGGCAGGGACCACGTTTGAGAATTGGGCGAGTCGATTCACATCTGGGCTGGGTGACTTTGGACGGGATACGTAAACTTTCTGAGCCTCGGTTTTCTCATACCTAAAATTGGAGGAAGCAAATGCCTACCTCGCACAAGCCATGTGAGGTCGTTACCCCACTCCTAGCCCGGCCGGCCGGGGCAGGCGCCCCATAAACCTGGTCCCCTCCCTTATCCTCACTGGCCCCCTCTGAGCCTCGGCTCTCGCCTCTTTAACCCGATCTAGAATCGGCCTGGTGGAGGCAAACATGGTTCAGGGGCTCAGCTGCCTACCAAAGCTTCAAGGAAAGGAAGGTGAGGCGAGGCTCCAAGGTGCTCGGGCAACGCCACCTCCTGGTTTTGCAGCCTCGGGCCAATCGATCCAGAGGTCCCCGAAGCCCTGCCCCTAGGATACCCTCCAAATGCAGTCCAGGGGGAGACTCTGGGCTCGGTCCCCACCAACGTCCAGGCGCCGCAGCATGGCGGTGCAGTGCGCTCCTCCTTCGCGCCGCTCCCGGGTTATTGAGTAGAGCGCTTATAATATCATTAGCCGCGGTGAGTTAGCGACTGCAGCCCTGCCCGTGGCAGAACCTCTCCCTACTTAACTCCTCCAAGGGCTCGTTAATGGGCTAATTGATTAGGAGTCCGCGGCGCAGCCGGGGCAGGGGCCGGAGAGGAGGCGGGGGCCAGGGGCTGTGCGCCACCGACCGGGAGGCCGGCGAGGGGCAGGTGCCGGCCTCCGTCACCGCATTAACCTCTTCAGGGCTCGGCGGCGGGGTCGAGACACATTACAAATGGTCAGCTTTAATCATGGTGTCAGCTCATTAACCCGGAAGGACCTGGCGCTGAAATACAATTTGTGCGTCCTCCTCTGCGCTGCCGCGGCCCAGGCTCCAGGGCCACCGCGCAGCCGCTCCTGCGTGCCCCCGCAAGGTTTGGGGGGTAGAGACAAGGTTCCTGCAAAGAAGCACCCGATTCTCACACCGGCCTGGGTCCTCTCCGCCTACCCCAAGCACCCTGACTGCACGCCGTCTTCTAGCCCAGAACGAGGCGGCCCCGCGGGGAATTGGCCAGCCGGGCCAGAGGAACCGGTCACCCCCTGGGGAAGAGAGAGCTGTTGGAGTGGGGGCTGGGTTGGTTGAACCCTCCCAAGCTACTAGTCGGTGCTGGCAACCAGAAACACGCAGGGAACATCCATCTTTCTTCACTTTAGTCCTCACCGTGCAGATACTTGGTCCCAATATACAGGCGGGGAAACTGAGGCTCAAGAAAAAAGGTGACGAGGCCAAGCAGAGTAAGCCATATGGAAGGTCAGAGTTGTTCCACGGCCAGGCCCCTGGGGTAGGACTAGAGTCAGAGCAGGCATTGAGCTTGGGAAATGGCTGCGAAGACCGTGAAAAACCACTCTTTTGCGTGACTTGAAGGCGGGCGTGTGGTTAGGCTCAAGGGCCCCTGGGTTTGGCCTCTGCCTCGGTAGGGACCACGCGGGGCGCGGCTGCTGGGCCTCCGCGAAGCAGCTCCCAGGCCTGGGCGCGGGAGGGATAGGGGGCTGACACATGCGGTCTGGCTTGAGGACTCTGAATTAGGAAATGAGCAGCCTGGTGACCCCACAACCTCCCCCACCCCGACTGCATTCCTCCGCCCCAGGCTAGTTTCGAAGTCAAAAGGAGCCATCTGGCCTCTTACTCCGCCTGCTTGCCACTCAGTCCCATTGACCGTCTGGTCTGTGCAGAGGGGCGCTTCAACCCAGCCCCGCTCAGCCTCCTCCACCCTCACGCCCCACGCATCTCAGACGCACGCGCTCTAAGCAACGTGCACGCACCTGCACAAACGATTGCGCACTCACACACGTCCCGTCAGCGGCCGTCCACTGAGCTCCGACTAGTGTGCATCACACACACAGACACGTACAGATCTACACGCACCACACTGAACCAGGGAGGCGATGGTGGGCTCAGGGCGGAGGCAGGGAGGCGGTGACCGAGGCTGGAGAGACTCGTGGCTGTGCAACTCGACGGACTCCCTCCTCGCGTCTCCACCGCTCTCCTCAGCTGGTCACCTGCGTGGTCTCCCGCCCCTGGAGCACCCACACTGCAGGGGCCAGATGCCTGTCATCCTTTTGGGGCACCTGGGGGTCCCCGAGACTTCGTGGAGAGCACAGAGGCCCAGACGCCCTCTCCTGGTCCCAGTGCAGCTGCCAAACACACTCGCAAGAACCCTCCGCTCCAGGACCCCCCCCCCCCCACACACACACAGACACCCGTGTGTCTGCCCGCAAGTGTAGCAATTCTGCAAACTCAGTACCACCTCCCGCCTCGCCCTCCTGGTCTCGGGAGAGCTCCGCCCTCCCTTACTCCTTTCAGATTGGCAGCCGGCTCCTCATTTGGCAGAACGCCCCCCACCCCAGGAATTAGGCACAACCGGGTGCCCAGGAATGATAAACTTTCCGAGACCGAAAGGACGCTTGAAGTTTAGGACTGGAGATCGTACCGCTGCTCAATATTAAAGCGGCCCAGAGCAAACTTGCCGAGGAGCCTAATAAAAATTGATCCTCTTTGCTCTGCGGCAGTTGGGAAATAGGCTGGCTGAGCCTGCTAATAGTGGAAGAAGGCTCCCTCTGAAATGACAGATGAAGTCATAAACAAGTTTGATCTTGGAATCAAGCTTCGATAAATATTAAACATAGTCTGACCCCCCCCCCCTTTACGCCAGTGGATTATGATATATGGCGCGTCCAAACTTTAAAATAAGGAAATACCAGAGAAAATGATCTCAATAAATTTTCTAAGTATAAACGTTGATTATGTTTCGATTTTCATTCAAGGGCCTCTGCTGTTCGTTCTTTGGTGCAAATGACATCTCACAATAGGCTTTTGGGGAAAAGGGCTCCCTATTTGAAAAAAGAGAGCCCCAGAGGTGTACAATTTATGTAATCTGCAGCTGGAAAATGAATTGTGTAATTTATTGGAAAACAGAAAGTCATGAAGATTGGATCAGCATAGCCGCGTCCCGACACCCCCCGCCCCCCACATCCATCAAGTTCCAATTAACAGCCTAACCAGAGAGCTTTAATGGGTTTCCAATCTACTGGCCCTGATAGACTCATCAATTCCTCTGGGAGAAATTAAGAAAATCGACCGCCCCTTGGCGACGAGTGTCATTCCTTTCTGCAACTATATGTCAAATTAAAAACACAATTAAAATTTAAACTGTTTCAATCAAAGGGTGCCCTGCAACCTATGTTTCACTTAATAGAACTTTGATGAAAATCTGATGCGCGCACTCCATCACCAAGCAGGGCGAGGGCAGCGAAGGAGCTCACCAGGGAAGGGGATTCTTTCTATGTCTTTAAGACATTCGCGCGGGAGGGAGACGCGCCAGGTGACTCCACCGCGGCGCTCCTGGCTCAGTGCTGGGCCCGGCGCACTCTCTCACAGTTCTACTCGCTGGCTCTGCCCTCCTGCCCCAGCTGTTTTCTCTCTGCCCAACTCAGCCAGGAGGGATCCCTGGAGAACCCTGGCCACCCAGACTTGGGGCAGTTTCACCCCTAGACGCATCGCGTGGAGCAGCAGCCACGGAAGGGTGCTGCACAGTGCGCACCGCCGGGGGACTCCCGCTGGAGGCGCGCGGCCTCCAGCTCTGCCTGCCTCGCGTCTCGGAACACTGCCTGACACCCGAGGGAAGTTCTCCGCGATCCTGAACGCAGGAGGGTGGGAAGAAATCCGGGCGGATACACGGACGCCCGTGGGGGCTAGGGCCGCGCTGCAGCCTGGGACCCTATTTTCCAAAAGCCTCCGCTCCACACTCGCTCAGCCTTCCAGGCCCTTCCGCGGGAGAGTGCAGCCCGATCAAAGTGCTGCGGGCCCAGTGGCCTTCGCACCCCTTTCCTCTCCTCCGCCACCCACCCCGCAAGGGTTTGTGGGTCAAAGGGTGAACGCCTGCCCTGCACACACCGGCGCGCGCACTCCCTGATGTATGTACACAGATCGCCCCACTCCAAAAGCGAGGGAGGGTCTGCAGGCAGGGCGGGGGTGCCGGGCTGAGAGTGGGCGGGAAGCCGGGAGCAGGCGCTGCGGGGATTGGCCTCCGCGGGGCGGCTGGTACGTGCCAGGCCGGGAGATATGCCTTGGGCTTGCCCAGCTGCGCTTTGGACCCCAAGAGGGGCTATCCATAGGGTTCATGGTTCTTGTACCCTCACCCTGTCGGGGTGACCCGGTAAAAGAGGTCTTTTCCTAGCGGCGGTGTTTGGATCGCTAAGGGGAAACCGCCCTCTGAATAGGTCACTGGTCCCGGGGCGTGGACAACCGCGACAGGTGGGGGAAGGTGGAGTTTTGGAGGAGGGCAGGGCCGCATAAACTCTCCAGGGAAGTTCAGGCGCCCCACGTGCCGAGGGGCGGAAGCAGGAGCGCCGGCCCGGGCAGCTCAACAACGCAAGGCCTCGCCAAAGCTGCGCAGCCCTCTGGGGCCCCATTATTTTGACTCCAACCCCCATCACCCTGGCTCTAGGGGGCCCAGGGTGCGCCCGTAGGAGAGAAAGCAAACCTCACCGACTTTCTTGCCTCCTCCTCTTCCTCCCAGCTCGCCCCTCCAGCTCGCGAGCGCGCTCTGGGAGTAAAGAGAGGAGACGGCACCCGGCGTCCCGCGCGTGGCTTTGGGCTCTGGTGCGCCGGGAGCTGGTCCAGGCGAGGTCCCGGCTCGGAATGAGCGCCCAGGGGCAAGGGGGGGCGGTTTATATCTGTCTTACTGTTGTTTGATGTACACACACCCGCTCTATTTACTACCAAATAAAAAAAATACATCTGTGTTGCCAACAGAAACAGCTCTGGCGCTGGCTTCGCGGCTCCCAGGGCCTAGAGGCGCTCGCAGGCGCTCAGAGCCACAGAGCTGGGCACCGTGGGACCCGCGCTCCCAGTGAGGTCCCGGCCCGTAGGAGTGAGGCGGCCCACGGTGGGGTGCTGGTGGCCTCTGCCAGTCTGTTCCAGGTGGCTTGTGAGGAGGGGACGCGGGTCCCCGCTTGAAGGGCTTCGGGCTACAGTGCTGCAGAGGTGGGATGGCCGGACACCTGGCTCTCTGCCCACGGGATTCTTCCCAACCCCGAGGGTCACCGCACACAAGGTGTCCCCGACTGTGCGTTAGTGATGGCTGTGATGCTAAGCAGACTCGCACGTGGGTGGGTGTACTGGGCGCTTCGGCACACGGTGCCCATCAGGAGGCCCACCTAAAGGGCGTGTGTGTGGTGAGTGTATGTCACGCACGAGCATACCCCACGTGTGGTGGGTATGTGTTTATTTGAGTGACGCAGAAAGGATGGAGCCGGGAAGCTGATGTCATTTGCACCGACCTGAAGAGTCACTGCGGGTGTGGATCCGGAAGGGTCTGAAGTTAGGGGGGCAGGAGAGGAGGCTGAGTTGTACACCTCAATGGAGGCAAGATGATGGAAGAATAAAACGGAGACTCCAAGCCTCCTTGGTTTCTCCTGTGGAGCACTGGGGAGGGATGGCATGGAGGCACCCTCACGCCCCACACAGCCCCCTCTGGCCTGTGGTTCCAACAGCTCCTGGCAATCCCTGCAGAGAGGGAATGTCCTGTGGTCGGGGGAGATGACCCCAGCCAGCAGTCAGGATGTGACAGTCCCACCAACTGCTTTCTCCGCCTCTGACCGAAAGGCCTCAGAAAGACCTGCAGCCGAGCCTAGGGCGCTTCGTGCGCGGAGTGGCTTCGGCGCTCTGTCGCCCCCACGCCCGGCCTCAGCCCCTTCTCTTCCGCTAGGAGAAAGACCACGACTCCACCCGACAGGCGGGAAGCAGACGTGTTCTGCCTGCGCCAGCTTCTGGGCTCACACAGCCGCCCGTCACAGGCGGCATCCGCCCCGCCTTCTCCCCTAGGGCGCGGGCGCTCTGGCTCCTGGGAGAAGCGCACGGGCCGGGGCAGCGGGCGCCCCCCTAGGAGGGAGAGGGAGGCCGCAGAAAGCGGGACAAAGGAGAAACTGTGAGTGTGGAGAACCAGTTGTTTCTCGACTTTGTAAAGGCTGGGTCAGTCAAGAACCGTTTTCTAGAATCTAAACAAAGAAAGTATTTTTTTGGCGCTTGATAACATCGTGTCCTGGCTTTAAAATCTAAGGACGTGTTTGCTATTGCAACATTATTTTTAATGAGCTGTTATTGGCCTGTCCTGCAGTTAGTATTGCCAACAGTAAAAGGCATCACTGTGTTTGCAGGTAACACACAGAACAACATATTTTGACCCTGAATTTCTGTTTATTTTTCATTTACAACACATGCCCTCGTTTTAATTCCAAACCAGAGGGAAATAAAAGGAGATCTATCTTCACTGAGGCCCAGGCTACAATTTTGCCATAAATACTCATGCCGGTTTATTTGGGGGCAGTTTCCTATCAATAGAAAACGATACTGGACGTTTCAGCCACAGTAGAATCAATTGCCTCCCTTGGGTTTGGGGGACCTAGCACAGCCCTGCGAGGCGGGCAGGGAGCGCGTGGAGGCGCTCCCCAGCGGACGCGCCCCGCGGTGCGCTCTCCGCGATCTTCACGTCTCCAGGTTCCTCATCTCGCCCCTCTGGCTCCCCCGCTTCAAGCGCGCCCTGCCGGGAGCGGGGCGTGCAGACCCCACGCTCTACAGCAGGGAGCCGCGGGGCTGGCGAGGGCCGCACAAGCTCCTGCCTGCGCCGGGCGGACCCGCGCTTCCCAGCCGCCCAGGCGCGCCCCTGCTCGGCCGGCCTCCCGCCACGAGCGCCGTGGCCCGGCGCCCAGCAGGCGCGTGACAGCATCTAGCGTCGCGCTCCCAGGCGGCGGCGGGGACGCGGGGGGGAATCGAGAGCCGCTGCCTTTAAGGTGTTGGGCGCCGCAGGGCAGACCTGGGGAGACAAGGTCTTGGCGGTGGTCGCTGCTGCTGTCCACCAGGACCGCGCCCACCCCTGAGCCGCCCCTGGAGCCCCTGGAGCTCCAGGTCCTCAAGGCCTGCGGAGGCCCCGGGGCCCGCGATCGGGAAGCCGCAGTCCCTTGGGCTGGTTGGCCTTCCCGGGCTGGCCTCTCGCGGGCCCGGCTCTCCCCGCTGGACTTTGCGAGCGGCCCGTGGCTGCAGCTGAACTCTAAGTTCACTCCCTCCTTCTCTCCCGTTGCCTCCGGAACCGGGGACGCCCCAGGCCCGCTGCCCGGTGCGCAAGGATGCGCCACCGGGACGGTGGGGCTGCAGCGCTGAGCTCGCGGCCGCCGCTCCGCTCGATTTCGCGAACTAGCTAAGCCCCGGTCCTCGCCGCTTCCGCCCGCGATCGTCCCTGCTCGCGGGGCCTTTCCAGCCCGGTGAGGTCCAGGGGAGCGAAGCAGCCCTGGTCACGGACAAAGCCGCCTCTGTCCCCGATGAGAGGGACGCGCGCCCAGGTCGGATCCGCGAGCGCAGGGGCCGCCATCCAGCCGGGCAGCAGACACCTGCTCCGGGGAGAACCCTCCCAAAGTGACACTCGCTGGCGACACCACATGCTCCGCTTTTGCTTTTAATGAATGCCATTTCACGAAAACATGACGTGGAACAATGTTTTGTTTCTTTTTCTCTTTTTCTTAAAAAGGGGCTGGACCCCGGGGGCAGCAGTGGGGAGACACGGGGTGGGGTGAGGTAGGGGGCAGACGATTTGGGGACAACAGGTGTAGCTGACACAGAAAGAACACGCGCCGGGTGGCAGAGCCGGGAGCCCTGCGGAACGGAGGGTGAATTTTACAAGAAATCTGTACATTTATCAAATAAGTTAAAATTCTCCTAAATTGATTGTCCGTCACTTAAAGCGCTCCTGGAGCCCACCTACCTTCGTCCTTCGAGCATTGCTACCTATCCTCGTTTCCTCCCTGCCTCCCCCTCTCTCCTCCGTTTTCTCTTCCCAAAGGAACGGCTGGGATTACACAGTGGACACGCCTGCTTCTGTCCGTGGAGGAAGGAGCAGAGCTCTGGGGGGGGGGGGTGTACAATATTGCACAGGCCAGAAGCACAACAGTTACTGCAGAACGCAAAGGGAGGGGTAAGACATACGGGTGTTTTTAAATACTGAGACCAGGAGCTCAAAACGGGGGACAAAGAGTAAGAGCCGTATTAATGACGACTTCCCGACACGCGGAATTCCCAGTGTAAATGCCACTCGTCAGTAAGGGCCACTCCCAGGGGGCCGGATGGGAGCTGTTTCAATCCTCACAAGTCCGGTTTGGGGCTGTCTTTTCCCTTCCAACACTTAAGTTTTAGAGAACTCCTCCATCACCAAGCGGGACAGACGAAGAGAGAGGTGAACTTGCACAGACCTTGACCGGAGGGAAACGGGGTCTGAGCGGGGGTTCTTATGCCAGGCTGCTCAGATTCTGAAAACGGGGGAGGAAACCTGATTGGGGGTGGAGAGCAAGACCCACACCCAGAAACTCATAAATAAAAGTACTACAGTGTGAGTAAATTCTCTCTCTGCCCTTTCTTCCTCCTCCTGAAAATAGTTCTACAGACACTGAATCAACTAGAGAGGTCCAGGGTTTTGCCCTTATTTTCCTTTTATAAAAATAAACCCCCCCAAAGCCACAGCGCACTGTAAATATCGAGGGAGGGTTGCTCGTAGTACAAAAGCTCTCAGCCGAAGTAGTTGACCCCAGAATTGTACCTATTTTTTTTCTCTTTTTCCTGCTCTCTCTGAATATAAACCAAAGCCAAAAGAAAGAGGGGAAGCGCCTCAAATCCATGAAGGGTAAATTGCACGAAAATGCATTGCAAATACTTACAAAACGCTACCGAGTGCGCGAGGGGAGGCCAGGGCGGCGCCCCGCGCCCCGGTCCCCGAAGACCGCCGGCCGTCTCTGCGCCCTCGGCCCGGCCCAGTCTCCTGCAGGGTCTGGGAAGGGGGCCGGGCGCTCCCTCCGCCTCCCCCCTCGGGCCTTAGACGGGCCGTAGCAGCGGCACCGACGAGACCACTGGGTGCGAGTAGTAGACGGGATGCGGGAAGGTGAGCAGCGGCTGGCTGACCGGCACCTGGGCCCCCGCCGCCGCCGCCGCCGCGCCCTCGGCCGCCGAGTTCTCGTGGTAGAGGATGGGCACCCGCACGATGCGCTGCGCCGCCGCGTGGCTCAGGTTGGCGGCCTCCAGCTCGGCCGCCAGCTGGCGCTTCCACTTGTTGCGGCGGTTCTGGAACCAGATCTTGACCTGCGTCTCCGTGAGGTGCAGCGACGCGGCCAGCCCGGCGCGCTCCGAGCTGCTCAGGTAGCGCTTCATGTCGAAGGTGGATTCGAGCTGGAAGACCTGGCTGCGCGAGAAGACCGTGCGCGTCTTCTTCTTGCGGCACGCGGGCTTCTTCTCCGGGCTGTCGGCGCCCTTCTTCCAGTCCTCGGCTCCCGGCGCCGCCGCCGCCGCCGCGCGCGGCGCCACCTCGCCCTCCTTCTTGCCTTCTTCCGAGTCGCTCTCCTCCAGAACGATCTCGTCCGGGCTCTTGGAGTCCAGCTCCTTGGGGTCGGGGTCGGCCTTGAGCGGCGGCTCCGGGGAGTCGCGGTCGGTGCCCGAGGCGGGGGAGGAGTCTCGCAGGAGGGCCTTCTCAGAAGCTGGGGAGAGACAGACACACGGACGCGCGCACAGGCACGGGGACACAGCCGCCGGCGAGGCCAGCGCCTGGGGCTGGCAGGCTCCATCCGCGCCCGCCTCCCGCCGGGCCCCGGGCCTCGAGGCCTCCCCACTCCGGGCGGCCTCCGAGCCAGGATGGGGGCCCTGAGATCCTGCCCCTTCCACCAACACGGGAGACAGACGGACACGGGTGGCGGCCGAACGGCCGCTTCCCTTCTTTCCCTCAGCATCCCCACGCGGGGCCCACGGGGAGATCTGCGTCTGGCGTGAGCCCTGCCCGAGTCCCCCGTCCACCCCAGTCCCAGCCTCCAGAAGCCCCGGCAGCCATGCCCGCGGCCACTTCCACCAGGAAGCGCCTGCGCCCGGGGCTCCAACTCCACTTTTCTCACCAAGTGGGATGGGATTCCCTGCCTGCGCCAGGAGCGCGCGCTCCGGGGATGCAAGCCAGGGCCCCCGAGAAACTTGGCCAAACTGCGGGCTGGGGGGCGGGGGGCGCAGGGGTCCCAGGGCGGAGGTGGGAGGCATCGCGGGAAGGGAAGGGAAGGGGACAGGGGCGCGGGGAGGACAGCGAACGTTCCAAGAGAGGTCGGTACCTTCAGGTCTCGGGAGGTGGCCGCCGGCGGGGGTCAGGGTGTAGGGGTACCACCAGGCCGGGGAGCGCTCCAGGTAGTGCGCAGGCAGAGCAAACCTCTGCGCCGGGATCTCAAAGCGGGGGAACGCCAGGTCGCCCACCTGCGAGAGCGCGAAGCCCGCGGCGCCCTCCAAGGCCCCCTTGGCCGCGGCGGCCGCAGCGGCGGCGGCGGCGGCGGCGGCGGCGGCCGCGGCCGAGGCCGGAGCGAAGAGCGTCCGTGGGGGCGGCTGCGGCTTGGGGGGCGGCCGGTGGTGGTCTCCGTTGAGCAGGTTTTTGATGGAGAACGGGGAGTCCTTGGGCGCAGGAGGCGGGGGCGGCGGCGGGGGCTGCGCGCTGGCGCTGCCGGGGGCGTCCGGCCCGGGCTCGGGCATGGTCCCCTGTCCTCCGGGTCCCCGGGAGGGAGGGAGCGGGGCAGGCGGGTGGCCGGGCGAGCGGTCGGGCAGCCGGAAATCAGACCATAAACGGAACTCAACTCCGGGGCGCAAAGTCGGGGGGCCGCCCAGGGCGCAAATCCGGCGGCGGGAGGGCGGGGTGCGGGGCCGGCCGGGGCGGGCCCGCAGGGGGGAGGGGTGCTGGGGGAGGGGTGCTGGGGGGGCGGGGAGCGGCTCGGCCGCGGCACCGGGGGAGCGAGGCGGCCGGGCAGCGGCTGCAGCTCCCGGGGAGGAGGCGGCAGGGCGCAGTCCCCGGCTTGGGGCTGCGTCAGTCCGGCGCCGGATGCTAATGATGAAATCAAAATGTCATCCAAGTTAAATGCGGGGACTATACGGCGATTGGGCGCGCACAATGGCAAATGGGATTAGGCAGGAGAAGGCGCAGCAGCCGAGCCCGGGCCCCGCAGCCGCCTTCGCCGCCTCCCCCTCCGCGCCTTCCCTTGGATTTTGGCGCTTTGGCTTCGGGCTATAAGAGCCCGCCTGTTATTGGCTTTATATAGTCCAATTAGGCAGCAAATGAGGACAAGCCTATTAGCACAAAAGGATATTGGCTCCCGCTAAAGAGGCACTCGGATCGCTGGGGCGAGCGCCGGAGGCGAGCGAGGGAAGCAGGACGGCGGAGCCCCCGGGCCGGGGCGCGCTGACAGCCGTGGCGCCCGGAGCCTGCGCCTCCCCGCCCCCCCGCGGCTCGGGGCCCCGCTCCCCGCCGCCCTGCCTGTGGGAGGGGGAAGGGGCGGGCCGGGCCCGCCCGGGTCACCTCGGGGTTATCCGCGCCAGCAGCTGCCGCTTCCCCGCCCCCGGGGGCTTGGCAGAGGCCGGGCACCCACCCCAAGCGGCTGGAGAGCCACGCAACGCCCGGCCCGGAGGCTGGACGCGACCTCCGGCCCCGGACGAACTCACCACTTCCCTACCCTTTGCGGTCCGGTGGTGGCCGCAGCATGTCCCCCCAGTGCCTGCTAAGGGCGCGGCAACGGAGTGGAGGATTTGGGTTCCCCACCCACCGTCGGGTGGCTAGGAAGGGACCGGAGTGTAAGTCCTTGCGCCGCGTCAGCGGGCTCAGGAATCCTCGTGGCCTTGGCGTTTGGCCCTGGGGAACCGAAGAGCGACCCTTTCCCCGGGAGCAAGAGTGGGCGCGCGCGTGTGTGCGCACCCGGGTGTGCGCGCAGAGCGGGCTGACGCGGCGCGGCGCTCAGTGGGGCGGCTGGAGCACCGGCGTCCCGGCACCGACGGCGGCGCTCCGAAGGGCGCTCCTCTCCTCTGGCCACAGGGGCCCAAAGCTTGGCAATGAACCAGGAGCCCGCGGCCCCCAAAGACAGCACCACCTTCCAGGAAGTGTCACCGGCTGATGCTTGGCGCTGCCTACCGCTTTCATGGGGGCTTTGTGACCCGGAGGCACCACGGACGGCATACCTTCCTCGGCTGTGGCCGTGGCAGCGGCACCGGCAGTGCGCTCCGACGGCCACCGAGTCCCCAGAGAAACCAGCTGGACCTCCGAGGGGCAGCTGCACGGACAGTCACTCTGCTAACCCGGTTTTGAAAACAAGCCCCAGGTTGCACAAGAAGTGCGTAGGGCGGACAGTTAAGACTAAATATAAGCGGCACACAATCCGCATCGCCTGTGGGGCTCTTGTCTCGGGCCAGAGAAAGGTGGCAAACTGGCCATCACTCGCCGCCCATTGTGAGCTTCCATACACGCGAGGTCCCTTTGCGTCCCGTGGCCTCCCCATTGCCTTCTTTTTCGTTAGATCGAGCCCTCGCCCAACTCAAGGCCACGGGGGTGCTGGCAGATGCGCCCACTCTGGTTCCCCAGCCTAGAAGTGGGTATGTTTTATTTTCTGATCTGGGGTTTCAGGCCTCCCCGTCAAATCTCGACGGACGCATGCTATACTTGTTTCAGCAAACCTTCATCTGCAGTAGTGAACCCTGTGTTTGCTTTGGGAAGCATTGTAAATGGTGCTTCCATAAACAACGATTATTATTCTCATTATTATTACTCCCTTGAGTTTGTACAGAGCTTTCCTGGAACGCAAAACGCCATCCAAAATCTGAGCTGGAACCCAACACAGCCCCGAGACTCAAGCCAGGGTGGGTCTCACACTCGGGTTTTATAGATAAAACTGGGCTCCTGGAGAGGAGGAGACCGGACTAAGGTCACCAAACTGGTGCTGGGCACCCACAAGTCATTTTCTTCCCAACTGCAGAGAGAAGCCCATGCGCCCAGGCCGAACGCCGGCTGGGTGAACGGCCCGCGCCCACCAGCCACGCGGCCGAGGAGGTGGCAGAGAGGCCGCTGCAAGTGCGCGCGCGTGTCGTGGGAGCCCTGGCGTCCGAGGCGGGTGCGTGCAGGCTTGCCCAAAGGCCTCACGCGTGGGAGCCGCCTTTGAACGGAGACAAGCTGAAAAGCTCACCTCCCGGGGAACCTCAGGTAGACGTCGCCGAAAGTTCTGGCTGGGGAAGTGGGCTCCTGGCTGATCGAAAGGGATCAGACCCAGAGGGGAAGGGCTGGAGAAGTGTCCAGGATGGTCGTCCCCGCACCCTGCGGAGCCGCTACCTGAGCCCACTCTCTTGTCCCACGTTTTCCCGGCGTCTCTCCTTTCCGGGGGCGCGCAGGTGCGCTGGTGTGTGTGTGCGCGCACGCGTTTTGACCAGGGAGAGGAGTTACTTTGGGGATCAGCGTTCACAGCCCATCCCTTGAATTTTAGGGGTGCTCTGAACAAACTGGTGCGCAGAATACTTCTTTCTTTGTCTTCCGTTTCGAGAAAGCTTTTGGATACGCAGCCCGAGCCGCGGACACAGCCACTTACTAGCTTACTCGCTCCCAGAACTCCATTCAAAGTCAGGCAAACAGCGCCCTCTAAGGGACATCCTCAAACCAAACCGCTGGCTCAGCCAGGGAAACCACCGTCTCCGCGCAAAGCATTTAAAAGCCAACGCGGTCTTACCCTTCCGACCTTGGCTAGAGAACAAAAGCATCCTCCCCGCACCCCTCCGGATTCGGGGAGAAGCAGAGAGTAAAATCACCTGCAGGTCTCTGCTGCTCGTCACCTGGCCACCGTAGACAGTGGCTTTGCCTGCCTCTCAGTCTCCTCCACACCCGTCCGGTCCCGGGTTTAGGGCCCATGCAATGTTCCCGCTGGTACTGTATCCTGAGATGCCCATCAGGCTAATGTGAGCTCCTGAGAGGGCAGAGGGCGGTGGGCTGTCTTGTTTGTCTTCCCAGGACTCAGCTCACAGATGGCCGACCAGTGGTGCTCAGTTAATGCCTGAGTGAGTGAGCAAATGAACGAAAGAATTCGATTTCCACTGCAGAGCATTTGCCTAGTTGGTTAGGAGCCTTCAGATAGCCTGATTATACCCCAACACAGGTTTGTTTGTTTGTTCGTGTGTTTTTTAATAAGAACCTGAGGTCTTTTGAGAACACATTTTTACCAAACCTGAAAGATCTCCAGCCACAGGACCATTGGAGGGACCCTCACAGGCTGATTCAAGGTCATGGGCTGGGCAGGAGGGTCTCTGACCACCCCCCAGAGAGACGAGGACTCCCACAGGCAGAGGGATCCTGGAGAACACTAGTGATTCACACCCAACTTTTACACAAAAGAATGAGGTCTGGGGGAAGCCGGGATGGCTCAGTGGGTTAAGCGCTCACTTTGCAGCCCTGGGGACTGAGGATCGAATCCCTGCCCCGGCCCGTGTGGACCCATATGCTGAACTGGGGAGTGCCCCCAGTTCAGTTCTCACCGGGGTGAGACCCCAGCCCAGTTCCTGCCCTGTGCAGCCCTGTGCCCACCTGTGGAGTGAAACTCTGTGGAAAAACCAATGATGTGCAACTATGGAGACTATTCGGGGCCCTCCCCCTTCTCTCTGTCTCTGTCTCTGTCTCTGTATCTCTCTCTCTCTCTCTGTCAAAACAATAAAAAACAACAACAACAAAAGAATGCGGTCTGGCAAAGGAGCACTTAAAATCACCCTCACTTACCTCCCTACCCCCACCCCCACCACACACAGAGCACCTATAGACACATGCACACATACAAGTCAGTAATTGTGAGTGTCTAGCCCAGGTGTGACTCATCTTTTGGCTTCCCTGGGCCACATCGGAAGAAGGAGAACTGTCTTGGGCCGCACATAAAATACACTGACACTAACAATTACTGATGAGCTAAAAAAAATTAATCGCAAAAACATCTCATAATGTTTTAAGAAAGTTTACAAATTTGTGTTGGGCCGCCTTCAAAGCCGTCTTGGGCTGAGGGTTGAACAAGCTTGGTCTAACCCTTTCCTGAGAGTAAAGGTGATAATTAGATAGAGAGGTACTATCAGCTGACAGTCATTGAGTCCTCCTTACATGCCAGGCACTATAACTCTGTGAGGCAGGTAGTGTTATAATTATTCCCATTTGGCAGATGAGGAAACTGAGGCACAGGGAGTATGATAAAGGGAAGAGAGTACTACATGCATTTGGTTGTTACAAGGACAGTGCAGGCATGCAGTAAGCGTGATGTAGGTGCTGGCTCTTGTTGCTGTTACTCTTCATTCACTTTACAGGATGAGTCCAGAATGGGCCAGAAATCCATGCTTACAGGGTTTCCCTGAGAAAGCTAGCACGCCGTACAAGGGAGGGGGCCCCCGGGATGGCTCCTGTGAGTGCCTCAGGGGGGCCTTACTCTGCTAGCATAGAGCAAGCTGATGCTCCCACACGAGTCATCCCTTCACTTCCTGGTTCTCTCATCTTCTGGGGGGTGAGGCGAGTCTTTCTCCCCAAACCAAGGATTACTCACAGACTGCTGTCTGTCCTCGGAGTTCTCAGTAGGGGACAAGAAGTGCAGATCTTTGCATTTTGCTCCATCGACTCTTTTATTTATCAGTGTCTGGACAAGTGTGGGCTCTGGCCCATAATTTGCCATAACCTTTGATAAGACACTGAACTTCACGGCAGTCCAGCCCCTTCATCTGGAAAACAATGGGATGCATCAAAGTGGCTCCACCCAGGCAGGGCATCCTTCAGGTCTTGGAAGAAGGGTCTCATTGTGGAAAAGGCTGTAACGGCCCAGACTTCATCCTCAGGGCTTCCCTGCCTCCTGGTCTGGCGCTCTGAGAACTGCGGTGCTCTCCATACCTGACTCACAGGAAGGCCCTGCCCTGAAGCTGAGCAGAGGCCCCCTGGCAGGCAGACGCTCTGCTTTGGCTCCTCTCACATTGCTGACACAGGCTGGCGTTTCCTGAACAAGTCATGCCAAGTGCCAAGAGCATAGCTACAATGCATGCGACAGGTGTTTGCTGAGCACCTAATACATGCCCGTCTATTCTCGGCACTTGGTATAATAACTCAGTGAACAAAGCAAAGATCCCTGCCCTCGGGGAACACACATTCTAGTGTGTTCAGGGGAGATAAGTGTTATGGGAAACACTTCAAAGGGGACAGGAATGCTGGGGTCGGGGAGGGTGCTGTGATATAAAATCAGATGACCAGGTGAACTGCACTAAGGTGAGATTTAAGCAAAACCCCAAGGAGGTGGTGGTGGTTGGGGTAAGCATTCCAGGTAGAAGGAAGTACTTGAGCAAAGCAGGGTGCCTGATCCGTTCAAGAAACTGTGAGGAGGTGTGACCAAGGGGACCGGAGTGGCAAGGTGAGAGAAGGTGGGTTGCTGAGCATTTGGGACCCTGGAGGCCCTGGTAGGAATTTCGTCTTTCTGCGGAGTGAAATGGAAGACCACCACAGAGCTGTGGGCTTTCTTAAGTCAGCTCTTTTGAAGAGAGTGTCTCATGCAATAAAGTGCACACGTTCTGAGGGGACAGTGACGTGAACTTTGACAAACGTGTGTACCTGCGTAACTACCACCCAATGAGACATAAAATGTTTCCATCCCGGAAAAGTCCCCTCATGGTCTCTTGTGGTCAGTTGCCCCAAGCCCCACCCTGAGGAACCTCAGATTTGAGTTCATCATGACAGATCAGTGTCTCCGGTTCTCAAAGTTCGCGTACGGAACAACATCCAGCGTGTATTCTGAGTCTGGCCTCTTTGGCACAAATATGTCTGTGAATCCATCCATGTCGTTATGCAGAATGTTCCTATGACAGCGTTTTTAGCAGCGGAGTGATACAATCTGGCTCACATTTAGAAAATCAGTGTTCTGTTTATCAAGTTCTAATGGGATTATCCTACAATGTTGACATCCCATGAATGGTTAAAGAAAATGAGGTCTGTCCCTCCAGTGGCATATGATTCAGCAATGAAAAGACATGACATACTGACACATGCTACAGTGTGGCTGCAGCATGCTTACTATGGGGGATGCCAGGATGGCTCAGCGGGATGAGAGCTCACTTTGCGGCCCTGGGGTCTGAGATCGGGCCCTGACCCCAGCCCGTGAGGACCCATGTACTGACTGGGGTGTGCCCTCATTTTGGTTCTTGCTGGGGAGAGCTGCCCAAGTGGGAGGCCCCCAGCCTAGTCCTGCCCTGCGTGGCCACCTGTCCACCTGTGTGGAGTGAAGCTTTGTCAAAAACTGGTGACGTACAACTATGGAGACTGCTCTGGGCCCTCCCCTTCTCTCTGTCTGTCTCTGTCTCTGTCTCTGTCAAAAAAAATAAACTAAATCTTTTTGAAATTTTAATTATGGTAAAAGACACATTGCCATTAACCCCCCTCAAAATACTCTCGCTTCAAACACACTTGTCCCCTCGTTCCGGCCACTGTCTGAAGCGGGTCTGGCGGTCCTCTCTTGTGAGCGTCTTTAGTTGCGCTGTCGTGGCCGCCTCAACGTCCTGAATCGATTCAAATGTTTACCTTCCGTGGTCATTTTGACTTTGGAGAAGAGCCAGGAGTCACCCGGTGCCAGATGCGGTGAGTAAGGTGGATGAGGACACACCGTCATGTTTTTATCTGACAGAAATTGCAAAGCCAGAAGCGAGGGGTGACACTGAGCGTTGTCATGACGGAGGATGAAACCGTTGCCCATTTCTCAGACACTCACAAAAGAGGACTTCCAGAACCGCTTCAGAAAGTGTGAGAACAATGGGAGAAGTGTCCTCGAAGCAAGGCTATTTTGAAGGGGAGAAGCAGCAATGTGTCTTTTATTGTAACGCATTTTTTATTTGAACATTCACCGTATTTTTCGATCGTACCTCATACATGTCTTGCGAGATCCATGGAGCCGGTCCAGTGACTTATCTGGGGCTCCCTCACCTCTTTGCACTCAGTTCCTGTGTGTGCTAGGCCGGGACCGTTGGCTCAGCCTCCTAGGTATGAGAAGCCCCCTTTCAACAAAACCAGGGGCCACCATGCCCGCCCGGCCCTCAGCAGGGTTGTACCCGCTGCATCTGAGCTGAGCAGAAGCTTGTCCCCATGGTCCACGTGGAGCTCTATCCCGAATGCCTCCCTTCCAGCTGTGATGTTCTGTGAGTCTGTGCTCCTTACTCAAGTGCCTGAGAAATGACCCCTTCTCCCGAGACCATCACTTCTCTTCTGCCACATGAAGGTGACACCACGAAGACAACTGGTGGTCATTTGTATAAACCAGGACAGGTCATGAGGACTGCCAGGCAGGAGCAGCTACAGCGTCCTCCGGAATGTATCCCAATGCTGAGCAGCCTGTGACATGCTGTCATTCAGTCACTCAGTCACCCGCCAGGCCTGCGTGCTCATGTGCAGGCTCCGGGAGTGTACGCTGACACCCGTTACAGCCCTCTCCTAGCTTGCAGCCTAGGGAGGGGAGGCTGAGAAAGAGCAAAGGTGGCAATGCATGTGGGCGGCAAAGGCCGTGCCCCCACGTAGACACTGGGCATTTCATGTAGATGGACTCGTACGGTTTGCTTGCTGTTCTGTATGGCTTGTTTGACTCCACACTGTGCTTATGAACTTTATCCACTTTGTTTCATGCAGTTGTAGTGCGTTGCTTCTCATTGCTCCTCCGTATTGCATTGCTGTAAATACAACAAAATTTGTTTATCCATTTTGATGTTGATGGACATCTGAGTAGTTTCCAGTTAGGGACAACGCTACATGGAGCTGATATCAGTGCCTCTTCTGGTGAATATATATGTGTGCTTCTGCTGGTCGTTCCAGGAGTGGAATTGTAGGCCTTAGGGTGTGGACGTTTCCCTTCACTCACAGGGAAAAACCAGACGACAGAGATTCAAGTAACATTAAGTGTCCTCATCTGCTCCAGATACTGTCACCTTGGGGATTAGGTCTTTGACATGAATTTGGTGGGACACAACCCATCAGTCCCTAGCACAGGGGAAGTGCTTGAAGTCCAGCTTTGAGTCAGTTCTGGTTGTCACTTCTGTGTGACTCGGCCATGTCGTCTCGTCTCTGTAGAGCTCAAGGGTCCTTGTTTTTCTCATCTATAAAGCTAGACAGATGCAGCTCCAAGTGCTATGATTTTGTTTTGTCCTTTTCTTACCTCCCTGAGATGCTCCTGCAGATTAGATCGCATTGCAACAGGCCAGCATTCTCCAGCTCACAGTTCATAGCCACCCTTCAAGGAGGCTGGCTCTCTCAGGAACCTCAGCTAGAGGGAAGTCATCCCAGCCCCTGAGTTTGCCTCAATTTTCTCTCCAAATAGGAGGTCCCAAAGCAACTATAACCCTGTGGATTTCTCTCTGAAAGATGTAAGCGCTTTCTCAAACTCTGAAAGGGCTATAGTGATTGATCACATAGACTGAGTTCCCTGAAGTTTGCAGGATTCTGTGAACTGTGTGGTCTACATGTTGACCCTCCCCGGTGCTTATGTTGTTTTTCTAGAACATGAGGTGACTAGGTTTCTGAAAAATGGAATCCAACTTGGCAAACACATATTGCGCACCTACCTTGGGGCAACCCCCTCCCTTAGATGGGCACAAGGTTAATGGAGATGTGGTCTCTGCTCTCTGGGACCTTACCTTCGAGGGCAGGAGGCAGACAGGGGCCTCAGATCATTAGCTCTCAAGTCAAGTTGGACCATGGGGAGTGCTATCACAGAGACTGAGAGGAAGCAGCAGGTGGTATCTGAGACAGTGGGAGGTGAGTTCTGCAGAGAGGGTCTCGGGGGGGCAGCCATCGTAGAACGTCTCATGATGTGGGGGAGGAGGGGAGGATGGCATTGAGACCAGGTCTTTGAGGTGGAGAAGATTTCATCAAGTGCAGCAGATGTGTCAGCCTCGTCCTGAGCCGGCAAGTCTCCCGATCTCCACATATGCTGTTCTCGCTCCCTGGAATGCCCTCTGCTCCCCTCCTGTTCATGCTTATGGAGGCGCCGTGTGTTCTTACACTACATTTCCTATCTGCTTAAGTTAGCTTGAGAGCTTATTTGCATGTATCTATCCGTTTGGAAAGAGTTTGATTGATTCCTACTAAAGTACACAGAACTTCAAAACTCCCTAAGTCTCTGTCGCGTGTGTATTTATAGACAGAGCCAGTCAGGATGCTGAATGCATCATGATCTGACTGTAAGCTCGTATTCTCCAACTTATGCTGTAGACCATGCCCCTCGCATTGAACGTCGGCAAGCATGATGCTGTAAGCTTGGAAGGGCAGACCTCAGCAGTGAGCCTGGGTTTGGAGGGCCAGGGAGAATCGGAGCAGCTGGTATGAGCAAAGGGCTTCTGGGCCCATTAAATCCCCCATCACTCCCTTCTCTGTGGATCCAGTCAGGAAGCCTGCAGTGGTACCTACACCTCACGTCTGGTTTCTGTCTCAGCAAACCTTGGTTGTGACATTAGGATAGAGCTTCTATCACCTTATGCTACATGGATGCTTCTAATCCGCAATGGGGACAGGCCAGCATGGTCACTCCAGGAAGCTGTTGGAAGGGACGGGGTCACAAGCCATTTGGGAACCTCTCCAGCTGGGGAAGTTGCAGGAGTTGCCTGGGGAAGGCATGTCTCCACGTCTCCCTGCAAGATGCTGAGGTCTGTGCACAGGCAGGGGTGATGGGCCAGTGCCCACAACCTGGACCATCTCCCCTTTGTTCCCTGGGGACTGAGGCAGGGTAAAGTGCTAGCATGAGCATCCCTGGTCGTGGGATGATCCCAGGCTCTTGCATTTCACTCACTGCCTCCACAACCATCTTCTTCAGTCTGCACCAGAGCTCTGCAGGGTGGGCTGCACATGTGTGAGGGACAGGTGAAGATGGGGTCCCCTGCACCAGACTGCCTGGCTTTGAACCCTGTCCCTGCCTCTTACCAGCTCTGTGAATGTGGGCAAAGAGCTGACCGCTGTGTGCCCCAGCATCCCCACTTGTAAAAAGGGGATAATGTGAGTATCTTCCACCTGGAGCTGCTGAGAGGGTCACATGAGACAGTGTGTGGGACGTGCCCACGTGGAAGGTTCCTGGCACACACTCCCTGAGTGCCAGCTGTTAGTAGCAGGTGGGATGGGTGATACAATTCTGTGGACTTCACAGGGGATGGCTCTAAGGTAGGGCGACCAGACGTCCCGCTTTTGGCGGGGACAGTCCCGATTTTTAACAATTTGTCCCGCGTCGCGCGGCGTTTTAAAAAAGTCCCGATTTTTGGAAAGAATGCACGACAAGCTAGGGAACGGCGGGAGATAGACCCAATTTTTAATCAAGAACCCCCTCCCCCCAGTCAATGGTGTCCCGCTTTACCAATGTTACAATCTGGTCACCTTACTCTCAGGCACAAAGCAAAAGGCCTGCCAAGGTCATTCAGCTAGATAGCAGTTGTCCTAGGTCGGGTTCCCCCCAAGCAGACCCTGGGCTAAAGCAGTGCTCACTGGGGGGCTGGGGGGGGGCTGGGAAAAGCCCGGCAGGGCCGAGAAGGAAGCCCAGTCATGGCAGCCTCAGGCCAGGTCTTGCAGGGAGTGAGCACCTTCTGATCCTGCAGGGAGCTTGGAGGGTCAGCTCTGCCTCAGAGTGTCCTGAGTACAGGGCACCTGTCCCATTCCTGCTCCTCCAGACAGCCTGGCCGAGGCTGCCCTGGGGGGACACAGACATTTCCAGCAACGTGGTCATTTGGGCAAAGTGGCTCCAGCAGCTCCAAGGAAGTCCACCCAGAATGAGTCACAGGTGCTGGTAGTGCGAGGCAGAAGCACCCATATTAGTGTGTGTGTGTGTGTGTGTGTGCGTGTGCGCACACGCACACACACAGGACCTGAGGGTTTGGCCGGAGCACTGGTGCTGTCCTAATGAGTAACGGAAGCAGGACCCTAATCTATCACTTCTGGACTCAAGTTCCGTCCACGTCCCCCCTGCTCCCTAAATGGCCTTATCCGACAAGACATGACCAAGACAGGCAGGACCCTGCCATATTTGCCCTTTGGGGGATATTAACTGGCTCTCCACCCCCCACCCCCCCTTCTTGGTGGCAATATTGAAAGAAGGAGGCCACCCCCAACTCCGAAAACAAAAAGGAGGCCCGCCCCTCCATCTGCTCCTTGTCTTTGGAAATTTGTGGCAACCATTTCAGTTTAAACATATGACAATGAAATCGTTAAGAGTTCCGACACTGAATTAATTACCCAGTAGAAAAGGGATCAATTGTGTAAATACATCATTTATGTAATGAGTCCTGGCTGTGATTTAGACGTCCAGATTGGGCTTTCTCCCAGCTTCTGTCCTGAAAACAAGTCTGCCTTTGGGCCAGGGCCAAACAAACAGCCTCTATTAGGTCCCAATCCAGAGCATTAAGTGGCCCAAATAGACAGGTGGGGGCAGGTGACACCGGGAGCTGAGATTGTGGGAAAATTGGAGCAATTTGCCAAAATGAGCCAGGTTCCTCCCATTATTCTTCGTGTCTCTGCAGAAAATGACTCTTCAGAAACAGGGAGTGAAAGTTAAACATCCCCTTAAATGACACTTCAGGTACGGCCCATTCCCCCGCCTCTACCCCCGTCCACCAGATACCACAGTCCAATTGTGACTGTCTTTCCTGAAAAAGGAGCCATGGTTGGGTTCCCAGGGGCGGCAGAGGCACCCCAAACATTTAACATTCTTGGAACTGTGGGAGCTGGCCATCCAGCATGACGCCTACCCAGACCACAGGTGGCAGAGGATTTCCTTCCACGACGCCTCCAGCCCAGGCACGAGGCAGGGAAGAGAGACCAGTGCCCTACGACACCTTCAATCCATTTATCACTCTTTATTAAGTGCCCACTTTGTGTTACTGTGTTGGTCCCTCTGTCGCCTGAGTCGTCTGGGTCCAGGGGAGCCTCTAGCCTCCATACTCTCACCCCAGGGGGTTTATTCATCTCTCGTGGCATTTCCCAGGGCCCCAGGGCTGTCCCCAGGATGTCTGAGAGCTGGACCGGCCTGGTCAGTCAGTCCCCAGGGCCTCCTAAGTGCCCAGCACCTAGGGGGCCCTCCCACCTGTTTGCCAAATGGAACCCCGCCTCAGGGGGCTTAGAACCAAGTAAAGGGCTTCCCAGCACAGCCTTCTCATCCAGGGGCCTGCCACCCCTGCATCTCTTAGGGGGACCCCCTTCTCTGACGTACAACCCCAGGCACCCTGGGGAAAGAGGTGGGAAGCTCAGGCTGGTGTTCAGAGGGGACAACCTGGATCATACAAGGCCCAGGAAGATTGGCCTTGGGGAAAGTGAGCATGGAGGGGGGCAATTATGCATCAAATGCCATGTATTTGTCAGGAATCCATTGCTTAATTGATGTTTTATTGCTCCCACTGACACGTGTGATGGAAATGAAATTGCACGTACAGGGAAGAAAGAGAAATTTATTCCTGCTTGTATCTTAATGGGGGAATAAAGCGTCAATTAAACAATGAAGATGGCATGTATTTGATGTATGATCTGGAGAAGGAATATTACTCACTAAAATGTTATTTTACAATTTACAGTAATGGAGCACCTGGCAATAAGGAGAGGCACAGTTCACACATTTTCCATTATTTAAAAATAGCAAAAAATGTATCACTGTTAAGTCACACAAGAAAACTTGACTCTTAATAGTATAGCGTAAGCATTGTACCGGGTAGGGGCTCTCTGGAGTGACTCGGCTCAGGAATAACAGGTATGGGCAGAAGAACAGGAGATCAGAGAGGGGATGAAGATACATCTTTTTCCTAATCTTGAAAATGAGACCGACAAGAAACTTGGGAAAGCAAAATCGTAATGGGAGCTGCTGACTGAATCCCTCTGTGCCAGGCTCCGGACTGACCTTGACCTTGATCCTCAACCTCCAAGTCACCCTACTTTAACTCAAGGCTCTGAGACTTTGCCAAAGGTCACACAACAACTGCCCAGCAAACCCAGCTTCACACCCAGGTCGGCCTGATTTCGAGGGTTCTCTCTCTTACTCTTTTTTTTTAAAGATTTATTTATTGTTTTTGACAGAGAGAGAGAGAGATACAGTCAGAGACAGAGAGAAGGGGGAGGGCCCAGGACAGTCTCCATAGTTGCACATCATCGGTTTTTCCACATAGTTTCATTCCACAGGTAGGAGGGGCTGCACAGGGCAGGAACTGGGCCGGGGTCTCACCCCGGTGAAAACTGAACTGGGGGAGCTCCCAGTTCAGCATATGGGTCCACACAGGCCGGGGCCGGGACTCGATCCTCGGTCCTCGGGGCTGCAAAGTGAGCGCCCAACCCACTGAGCCATCCCGGCTTCCCATCTCTCTTACTCTTTTAAAGATTTATTTTATTGTTTTTGACAGAGCCCTGGTGAGAACGAAGCTCGGGCCACACCCCAGTTCAGCATACGGGTCCGAACAGGCTGGGGCCTGAACTGGGGCCTCAATCCTCGGACCCCAGGGCTGCAAAGCGAGCACTTAACCCACCGAGCCATCCCAGACACACGTATTTAAGAGACAGGGAGGAAAATAGGAGACAAATATTCACTCAGAACAGGGAAGATAGAGGTACAGTTTTAAAAGAAGGTTTCATGAATGCAGGAAAGAAGGCGAGGGGAAGGATTTTAGGGAAGATCAAAGGCCCGCAGATGGGAGAGGAGGAAATGGAAACTGCAAGGAAGCACATAGAAAATTCTGAGAAAAGGAGGCCCATGTGAACATATAAAACTGAGTTATGTGCCTTTCAGAAAGATTGCCTTTAGTTCAGAACTTAGTTTATGAAGAAGAAACCATGGTCAACTAAACCTGTACTACTTCATGAAAGAAACGGATTCTGTACATTGAGTGTCTGTATATCAATCAAGTCCAGAATTTTTGCATTGACTTTTACTAACAAATTAGAAGTTTATTCCTTTTCAAAAGAAATATGGGGGAAACTGGGATGGCTCAGTGGGTTAAGTGCTCACTTTGCAGACCCAGGGACCAAGGATTGAATCCCGGCCCCGGCCCGTGCGGACCCATATGCTGAACTGGGGAGTGCGCCCCAGTTTGGTTCTCACTGGGGTGAGACCCCGGCCCAGTTCCTGCCCTGTGCAGCCCCACCCACCTGTGGAATGAAATTATGTGGAAGAAGCAATGATGTGCAACTATGGAGACTGTTCTGGGCCCTCCCCCCTCTGTGTGTGTGTGTGTGTGTCTCTCTCTCTCTCTGTCAAAAACAATAAAAATAAAGCTTAAAAAAAAGATATATGGCTTCAACATGCAACTAAAAGATGCCTATGAATATAGAAAAATAATCAGAAAAATTTCCTGCCAGAAATATAATAAAGAATTCATATTCTTAATGTTTAAAAAGCATTTATACATCATTATAAAACTATTTAATCAGTATAGAAATCTAGGCAAAGAATGTGATGTTATTTTAGCAAATCATGAACATAATGAACAGATAATAATTTATCAATCAATGAAATGCAAATTAAAACATGGGTAAAATACCTTTTAATTATTAAATAAGCAAAACTAAGGGGGAAACATAATCGTCACCACTGGTAAGGATGAAGAGAGGTATTCTTACATCACTGTGGGGAATGAAAATCAGTATGTTTTCCGAAAGCAATTTACCAATATGGATCAAGAGCTTTAAAAATGTTTAAACAGATGGCCTTTAAAATATACCCTAGAGAAATAGTTGTGAGTTTAAACACATATACATACCCACAAACAGAGATACACATCCCACTATTATCTGTAATACAATGCAACCTGTATATGAGCAAACATTTGAATAAACTGAGGTATAAACAGAAAGAATGGAATGTTACATGAGCAGTCAAAAATGGTGTTTTTGAGGTCTCCTTAATGACAAGGAAAAGTACTCATGATATAATTTTAACAAAAAATATTATGTTATAAAATACAGTATGGACACAGAATTTTTAAAACACTGTGCATATGTGTATAGGGGGAAGAAAAAAACCTTGAAAAATATAATGAAACTTTCACAGTCCATGTTTTAATGATGGGATTATGGGTACGGACTTTTACTCTTTGTACTTCTGTGTAATTTTTAAATTCTCTACATCAAACAAATATTATTTTTATAGCCAGAAAGAGAACAACAACATCATTTTTAAAATTGCAAACTACATTTGAAATAAAGCATTCAAAGGAAAGTATTTTGAGGATCAAGCAGTAAGGCTATTTGTAATAAATCACAAAAGGATCTCACACAAGAGTTAGCGTGGGTTTCTGTTAAGCATCAATTTGCTTTGCAATCTAAGGGCAAAATGACTGTAGTTAATTTGAACAAATACTAGTAGGTTAGCAACGCACTTCATGGTGAAACTGATGGTTCAGAATAAATTAAGCGGGTGGCGTCCTGACATTACCAGGGGGTTCAGCCGGGTAGTGGGCGGGGCTCCCTGCTGCAGACCTCGCCTGAGCGCTGGGCTACCCAGCGGTGGGTTTACACACGTGGGGGCTGTTTCTGATTCCGGCAGCATGGTTGTTCCCAGCTAAATAACTGTACAATGGGACTTAGGACTGGGGTCACTTTAAAACCGGGGACCTGATGGTCTCTTATTTATGGTAACTTAAAGAGAATGGGGTTTGTCTTTGTTGTTTTGCTTTTGGCAGAAGTACAAGAACTTTGTTTTATCTCATTTTCATTTAACTTGAAAGAAGAACGAGGAAGAAATCAAGAATGGCATGGTGTCTATGCCACTGTTTCCAACCCATGGACTGGGTTGAAGCCCAGGTAGAGAGAGAGACTGAGGCTGGAAAGGAAGGCAGCTGCTTTCGCACAGAACTTGGGAGACACTGTGCTCGGGCCTGGGGAAGGAGACCAGTCTTGTGCCTGCTTTCAGAGGTGACAGCCAGCACCTTCCAACACAGGCTCATGGTGACTCCCAACAGAAGTGGCCAGGGGCTTAGGTGGAGAAAAAGTCTTTGGGAAGGGGCATGGGGCACATCAAGGAGGGCCAGGAAGCTGGAGACCTGGCTCAGGAAAAAGCTGGGGCCAAAGAGGTCTAGTGCTCTAGCCAGCAATAAGCACGAGTCCTGCCAGAAGAACTTACCAGCCGGGGCGGCTGCTGCAGAAGGCTCCAGCACAGGGCATCACCCGCAGGGCCACCAGCCTCTGCTGGGGACAAGTAGCTGACCCACTCCCACCCAAAGTCCTGGCAGGAGCATCTGATTGGTCAAGCCCAGGTCACATGCCACAGTCTAGCTTCCAGGAGCAGGAGGACGGGAGGTTGGCCCCACCTGCATAGCTTCCATAACAAAAGCAAGGTCTGCCTCCATGAACTCTCTCGATGGTGGGTGTTTTCTGTGCGGGGCTGGCATTCCCACGTTGAGTGGCCACACACGGCAGATGTCTCTTGTGCCACCTCACAATGTTGTGGAGAGAATTAAGGCAGAAAATGAACATGGGGCCTGGAACAAAGTATGGGCTCATTCATGTCTGCACTGATGATGATTATAATGCTGAATTCTGTTTTTATAACTATTGCACGTGAGACCCAGACTTAGCCAATGTGATGATGCCGCCGGGAACCCTGACCCCTGGGAGACTGGCACAAGTTCTATACAAAGGCACTAGGGGACAGGGCTATTTACCAGAACTCTAAAGGGACAGCTTTTGCATAGGAAACATTCCTTTCAGAAAGAGGAATAAGCAATAGCATCTGAGTAATAAGGATCTAATTACTAAATAGTATCAGTAACCATGTACACCGAGCTCCACAGAAGGAGTATGTGGGTGTCTCTGGACCCTCAGATTATTCTGGAAGAAGAGGTATTTGGGCCAGAGGCTGCTGGCCCAACAGCCTCTCCTTTCTTGCTGGTAACAGGGCCCCGGTTTTAGGTGGGCACTTTACTGCCTGGCATAAAGGACTTCCTTTCCGTGAGGAGTGGCCCCGCTGTTAGATTTTAGCCAACCCGCTCTAAGCAGAATTGCTGTACATGCCTCTGGGAAATCTGTGTAGGGTTTCTGTTCTGTGCAGCCCAAATTAATCCTAGCGCAGCCCTAGTATCTCCTCCCTTCAATGGATGGGAAGCTGGCGCGCCAAGGGATTAAGCCACGTGATGAGTCAGTGACCTTGTGGGTGGACGATGAGGTTGGGTCCCTTTCTTCACCACGCCAAGTCATCTTGCCTTTAAAAAAAAAATCAACATTATTGTGGTATAATTTGCATACCATAAAAATGTACCAATTTGAAGTGTAAGGCTCAATAAGTTTTGTCAAATGCATGTACCGTGTAACCGCCTCAATCAAGAGAGAGCATTTCCATTTCCCCAGAAAGTTCTTTGCAATCACCCTCCCTCCCCCAGCCTCAGGCAACCACTGACCTGCTTTCTGTCACCATAGATTAGTTTTACCCCTCCTAGAATTGCATATAAAAGGACTCATGGCATATCTGCTCTTTTGTGGTTGGCCTCCTTGGCTCGGCTTGTTTTGGGTCTTGATCTAAATCGTTGTTTCATTCCTTTTTCTTGCTGGTCAATAGAGCACTGCATGAATGCACCACCATTCGTTTACCTGGCCACCTGTTGAATCGGATTTGGGTTGTTTGCAGTTTAGGGCTACCATGGACGTTTTTGTGCAAGTCTCTGTGTGGACAGATGTGTTTATTTTTCTGGAATAAAGTCTTAGGAGTGGAATTGCTGCATCATGGGGTAGGCTTATATTTAAGTTTATATGAAACTGCCAAATAGTTTCTCAAAGCGTTACTGATTCTGAAAAAAATCTGATTTTTAAAGAAGTTGATTTTAAAATTTCTGATTTATTTACACGAGGTTCAACCTATAGCCTCTGGGTGACCTGCTGTGTGACGCATGGTCCCTTAGATCCCAAAGGTCAGGCTTGAAAGCTGCTACAAACTGAACATTGATGTCCTCACAGATCCATTTGTTGAAGCCCTAACCTGCACTGTGATGGGATTTGAAGATGGGGCCTTTGGGAGGTGATTGTATGTGGATGAGGCTGTGAGGGTAGAGCCCTCAGAATAGGATTAGTGCCCTTGAATAGACAGGAAGAGGTCAGAGCACTCTCTCTAGGCCATGTGAGGACACAAGTAAAAAGCAGCTGTCTACAAGCCAGGAAGCTTGCTCTCACAGCCATGTTGGTGTCCTGATTGCAGACCTTCAACCTCCAGAATGGTGAGGACTAAATTTCTGTTGTTTAAGCCACCCAGTCTATGGCATTCCATTGTAGCAGCCCCAGCTCAGACACAATCTTTGTTCAGCTTCTAAATGTACCTTTTGGGGAAGCCAGGATGGCTCAGTGGGTTAAGCGCTCACTTTGCAGCCCCAGGGACCGAGGATCAAATCCTGGCCCCGGCTCATGCAGACCCATATGCTGAACAGGGGAGTGCCCCCAGTTCAGTTCTCACCAGGGTGAGACCCTGGCCCAGTTTCTGCCCTGTGCAGCCCCACACCCACCTGTGGAATGAAACTATGTGGAAAAACCAATGATGTGCAACTATGGAGACTGTTCTGGGCCCTCCCCCTTCTCTCTGTCTCTGTCTCTGTCTCTGTATATATACATATATCTCTCTCTCTGTCAAAAACAATAAAAATAAATCTTTAAATGTACCTTTCAATAACTTATTTCACCTCAGTGAGAATTACCGGTAGCTTCTCTCGCTATCACGTGGTCAATAACAATAATAATATCCAGGCCACCTGGTTGCTGTTAGCGTTCAATGAGATACTGCTATATTTGTGGAAATGCCAGACACATTAGCGGTGCTTGATACCTTGCCATTCACTTTACGCTGAGGGACCTTTACTGGAGAATAAGGCATCTTTTGTACCCTACGGTTGGAGAGCAATCTATCATCACATTTTATAAGTTGTAGAAATAATGGATTTGCTTCAACAGTTCATATTAGAATCGTTGACACTTCTTGGAGTCATCGTCTAAATGGCCCTGCGTCACTCAGCAGGGGAGGAAGGCTGTTGACAACATTAATTGTTCCATAAATAGTGTCAGGATGGGATATCTCCCCCCTTTGGCTTAAAGCAACTGACTGAAAAACCAATACTGGGCCATATGTTTATACTTTTCTTGGCACATAAACAGCTATTGCACAGACAGGGATAGGCAATAAAAGGCAAGTATTCACTCCAGTCACCTGCTTGGTTCTCTGTCAAAAAAGTCATAACAGCCATAACCTTCCCAATTCCGCTGAAGTTTTATCAGAGTTAGTTGTAAACCTCCAGCATTAGAGACAGCACTGTATGGGGAAGTGACCCCAGAACTTAAGGAAGCCGCCCCCCAAGTCCAGGTAGGTGATGGATACGTCAAGTCAATCCTGCACATGTGCCCCATTTTCTCACGGGTCTTCAGTACAGCAAATACATTAGGTGAAATAAATTTGGCATTAGTAAGGGTGATAAAAAAAATGGTCACTATTACTAGGGGTAAATGTGGTGACTTCCACGAGGAGGCCTCGCTGGCCTCCCTGCTGCCCTGAGCTCATTGGTCATCACAGGAAAATTGCATCATGCTCACGTTCCCCCTAAGTCTGATTGTTCCCCAATAAAGTAAGGTGACCAGACGTCCCGCTTTTAGTGGCACAGTCCCGATTTTTAACAATTTGTCCCGTGTCCTGCGGCGTTTTAAAAAAGTCCCGATGTTTGGAAAGAATGCACGACAAGCTAGGGAACGGCGGGAGATAGACCCAATTTTTCATCAAGAACCCCCTCCCCGACCCCCCGGGTCAGTGGTGTCCCGCTTTACCAATGTTAAAATCTGGTCACCTTACCAATAACCAGAGAGTGAGAGATTGATTCTGCCTGCATGAGTGTCCTGGGGAGGAGGGGCATGGGGTCCAAGGCCTGACCCTACTCTTCCCTCCAAAGTCTCACTTCACTTCTCATTTTGGAGTGTGAGAACGCACCCAAATTTAGTGTGACTTCAGGATTCCAAGTTTTGTCTTTCTACCCCTGGCATCTAGATGCCAACCCACTATTTTGTGATGACACTGTGCCCCAAGCCAGAAGGAAACCCCCGGTCCTGAGCATGGCTGGCTGGCCCGTCAGTTTCCCAAGTGGCAGGTAAGTGTGGCACAGAGACTACACCTGAGGCAGACTTCAGGAGCTTCCTGGAGTGATTGTGTCACTAGGCCCCACACCCATGTGCCTTTGCTGCCAGGAAGGGCCCTCCTTCTCCTACTAATTCGCCGGCCCAGTCCAATGCAGTCTCAGTCCCAGCCTCCCCAGTGGCCCCAGGCCCCCTCCCCCACCTCCTCTAGCGGCAGGCTAGGGGCCTTCTCTGTGATGGCGCAATACAGGTCTGGGAGAAGCAGCTTTGGAGCCAGAAGGGCCCTCACGGATATTCTCTGTGTGCTTTTCCTCGGCCGGGACTCTCCGTTTCACAAAGGCCAGCCCAGAACCACAGCAGAAGAGCGGAGCAGAGCGGGACTGCCCCGGGGAAGCTGGGGTCCAACCCAATGCACCCCTTCCCTGCCCAGGAAATGCGCCTGCAGCTTCTCAGCTCTGGCAGCTGTAAGCAGAATCCAGCGCAAATGCAAACATTTGATTTTTTTATGGGCGAAATTACCAGAAACGATTGACAGTATTTCCCTTTGTGGGAGGGGAAGTGGGTGGCTTTTACTTTTTAGAACCCTTTCCTTTAAGAGGCCGTAGAGACCGCAGCTGCTGGGTCCAAACCTGGTGCTGCCCCTTCTCCCCCCCGGGGAACCCCGGGCCATGTCACTGCAGTGCCTCAGTGTCCATTTGCTCCCTGTAAGTGGGGTAACGGCTGTGTGAACCTCACACAGCTTTTGTATACTGACAGCCACACACAGGCATGCTCCTTCTTGAACTCTGAGTGTACCTACTCCGCTGATTCTGTTTCATCTTTCCCTTTGCTTTATTTTTGTATTTTTGAAATATGTTTTTTATTCATTGTTACATTTATTGGGGTGACATTGCTTGGTAAAAACTACATAGGTTCCAGGTGTACAATTCCGCAACACATCATCTATGTGCTGCACTGTGTGCTCACCACCCAGAATCGGTTCTTCTATCACCATATAAGTGATGCCCCCTCCCCCCTCCCCAGCGTCCCTCCCCCTCTGCCCTCAGGTAACCACTAAACGATTGACAGTGTCCATGAGTTTTCGTTTCTCTGTTACTTTCAGCTTTACAGTCTACATATAAGTGAAGTCATATGGTTCTGGGGTTTGTTGTTGTTGTCTGTTGTTTTCAGTCTGACTTATTTCACTCAACATGGTGATCTCAGGGTCCATCCGTGTTGTTCTGTTGTTGTTTTTTTTAAAGGTCAATATGTATTATCTGTGCAGTAAGATTGTTGAGGTTTCTTCTTTATAGTGTTCTCTATTTATAAAATCCTGATAAGCATTTAACAAAATAAAACATAATTGCCTCAACGTTTGTGCAAGAGATGCCCATATGAGTGGGGAGACTAGAGACGGGAGGTGGGGGCAAGAGTCTCTGTTTTCTGACAAAGAGCAAACAAACGGGTGTGGGCCCCCAGGCTGGCTGGGTCCTGCTTTCTCACGGCTGGGCCTCTGCTGGTCTCACAGGCTGCCCCGGAGACAGGCCAGCCACATAAAGTGCCTCTGGGGGTCATTAGTCTGGAAAAGACTCATTCTAGAAGAAATCAGGCCCTTGGCCCCCCTGCCTCTGACAAGACTGCTGAAACTTTTTCCTTTTCCGTTAACTTACATTTTAATTAAGAAAGTCACCCGCCGGTGAAAATTGCCAGATTCTTGTACTTAAGAATCAATAAAATGTGCACAGTCTAAAATGAGATTAATAATGGCCAAACTGTCTATTTTGGGTGTAATTATTTATTCATCAAAGAAAACCAGCTGCTTAACACTGTAGTCCATCATGAGCGTGTAAGACACTTCCACTTCAATTCTGTTGTTAAAATTCCCTTCTATTGCTCCATCTGCTGTTAAATATAAAAAGCAGGAAGGTTCATTCTCTACCTGCATACATTTTAAATAAGAATTTCAACATTATCTTGTCCATTTAAAATAATTGTATGAAAATGTGAAGAAATATGATCTTGTGAAAGCCGCAGTTGGACGCACCCAGGGAGTGAGCGAGAAAGAGCAAAGCCGCTATTATTTAAAATTCATGGAGACCGTGGCAAGATGGATCGCAAGAATCTCCTTCCCAGGACTGTCCTGGCGCCTCCAGCCAGGGCACTGAAGACTGGCCAGGGGCTCAGCCAATGCCCCTGGTCCCCCACGAAGCAGAGACAAGGCCAGGGTCAGGGGCCCCTCCCTTGGATTCTTGTACTGTGTGGACCCCATTAGGCCTGCCCTGTGGAAGGAGGAAGCAATGGCTATGTTTAGGGATTTGGCAAGACTGAGGCTCCCAAGACATCCCATAGGCAGGGCCCCGGGGTGGCGGGTGGGGCAGGGAGAGAGGCCTGGCGCCAGGAGAGGAAGGAGAGGTTATAGTGATCTAGCGACTCTGCTCAGGCCTTTAGCTGGATTTGAATAATTTATCATCCTGTGGCTGTTATCACCGGCTCCCAGAGGGGCAGGCAGCTGGGAATCACAACATATTTCCCCTCACCTGTGTCTCTCCCTCCTATGTGGCCTCGGCTGTCACAGGAGGGGTCCTGGACGGAGCCAGCAACTTTGGGTTCAACTTAGCTGTTTTCTTTCTGTGCGATTACATTCAGACTGAGTGGCTTAAAGCCACACAACGTTATTATCTTCACGTTCTGCAGACCGGAAGTTCAACATGGGTCTCGGAATAAAATCGAGGTGTCGGTGGGGCCGAGTTGCTTCCAGAAGCTCTAGGGGAGAATCTGCTTCCTGGACTTTTCCAGACATGAGAGGCCGCCCACCTTCCTTCCTTCATCTTCAAAGCCAGAGTTAAACAGGTGGGTCCTTGTCACGAGACATCATGCTGCCTCCCTTTCTCCCAATAAGGACTGTTGTCATCACAAGGACCATCCGGGGTCCCGGCTCTGTCTCAGAATCCTTGGCTGCATCACATTTGTCAGGTTCCCTCTTGCCATGAAGGTAAGAGATTCACAGGTTTGGGGGGGTGAGGATGTGGGCATCTTTGGAGGCCCTTGACCTGCCTCCACAGTGACTGTAGACAAGTCCAGTGGCCTTTCTGGGCCTCCTTTTCTCTGTCCCAGAGGGGCCATGCATAGCTGGATTCTGCTTAAATTACCTCTAACATTGTTTCCCTTCCTAAACCCGTTTGCGTTTGCAGGCACTGCGGTTCCTGCTCCCCCTAAAACCCCAGAATGGGGGTCACCTGTGCACTTGAGGGAGCCCTGTGCGCGCACATGGTGCCAGGACATTTTCACTCATAGCTTTTGTGTGTCGGTCCTCAGATGGATCTCTACGTGTAGAAAAAAGGACCAGTGAAACCAAGGCTTCGTGGCAGCAATTGGTGACAAGCAGGGCCCCTGCCTATGGGGTGCAAGTGCTGGCTCTGCCATTTTGTGGGTGACCTTGGGCAGGTCATTCCTGGGCTGCACCCCTATTTCCCCATTGGTACCATGATGGGATGGGCGGGGGGTGGGGGGGGGTGAGTAGCCTCTACCCCTGGCCCCATATTAGCATCTTTAGGACTATTTGCCCGATAAGCCGCTGCGGGGTGAGTTGATTTGGGCACAGCTGTGGCTGGATAGTCTCCAAAGTCCTGTCATCACCGGAGGTCCAGGAAGCTGGGTCTAGAACTTGACTCTAATGTATTCACCGATTTGGGGTTCATTGGAGGGTGCCCGTGGATGCCCTGTCTCAGAGTCACTTTGGAGATGGGTCAGAATTTGTTAAACGACCAATTCCCAAGCCCCTTCTCAACATCTGAGCTGGAGCCTAGGAACCTGGGAGCAACACGGAGAGTATTTTTGGCTCCGCATAGCGAGCTGATTCATAATAAATGCGGCCGCGCTGGTTCCTACCTCCACCCCTCTCCTGGGAACATGTGAACTGCAAGCACCCAGGGAGGCTCACAGGCTTCCGGATTCGAGAACCGCAGCTCTGACCACAGGGTCAGCTGCGTGAAAACGGGGCTGAACACACTTCTGTCCGAACCCTTTCCGCGTTCTCCCGAGGCCGAGAACCCATTCCTCAGGGCTGTGAAGGAAGTGTTGATTCTTCCAACCCTACCCAGCCTCAGTGTCCCCAAGGCTGCGTGGCCTCAGGTCCTACCAGAAAAGAATCCCCCGGCAGAAAAAGAGCTCTCGGAAGCAGACACGATAAGGGGCCAAGCCCACTCAGCCAGCCTCAGCCCCGTATTTTCTCTCTGCAGGTGACTCGCCACCTGTCCGCCACATGCCCGCGGCTGCCCGGGAGCCCCTCAGCCCCGCCTCGCTTTTCCCTTTAAACTCTGTCATTTGTACAGCCTATTAACCTTTAACTTTATGACTACCCAAAGATGAAATACTGGCAGCATTTAAGGCTGGGAATACTCCAGCCCTACCTTCTGAGTTTGCAGCAGGGGTGAAGCACTTTCTCTTAAATCAGTCATTTTTAATATCAGTCACAGAGACGCTGCCCATGAAGAGTATTTTTGGCTCCGCACAGCGAGCTGATTCATAATAAATGTGGCCGTGCTGGTTCCTATGTCCACACCTCACCTAGGAGCAGAAGGAGTTCTTCCCATTAGCTCTCGGGATAAAATACTCTATATTAACAACACTGGCATGTATGGAATACCTACCTGCATGGGAGCAAATCCTCAGGAAGACCCTGCTGAAATACGCACATTTACCTCCATTTTCAGACGAGGAACCTGAGGCTCAGAGAGGTTAAGGCGTTTGACTAAGGTCACACAGCTATTGAGCGACTGGGCTGGGACTGGATCCTAGTTCTGTCTGACTCCAAATTCTGTATTGAGTAAGCCGAAATCAGCCAAGTGTGTCTTTGCCAGCCTATATGTAAGAGAACTTTGGGTGATAGTTGCCACCCCTAATTGCCCTGGGGGTGTCCCCAGGGTATGCTGGCTCTAGTGAGAACACAGGGTGGGAAGCCTTCGGCTCAGATGGCTTTGACAGGCAGCTCTGGCACTGGCCAGAGCATGACCACGCCTCCTGGTTTGCACAGGAGTGCCCTGGTTTCAACGCTGAAAGCCCCAGGTCAGCAGGGACAGTGCGTCACCCAATCTTACAAGCCACAAGCTGTCTCTGAACTTCGGGGTCTCAGATGTGAAGGAGACAGTGCTGCTCCCCAAGAGTGGTGGCTGGCAGTCTGGAGCTGGCCCATGCCGGGTGTCACCAGGCCCCCGGGGGACAGTTCCCAGGGAAGCTGGGTAGCCGCAGACAAGTCTGAGGCTGGACAGGGCGTGCTGAAGGGAGGTCTGGGCACCGGAGCGTCCGCAGGGGCTTGATGGGAAGAGTGAACTTGAACTCATCTCCTTGCCTGCTTCACGGCACCACCCTCCCTCCTGACATATGGATTCACGCGTCATTTCTGTTGTGTTGCCCAGACTAGCATGTAAACTCCAGGACGTATAGATTTTTGTCCATTTGCTTCACTGCTGTATTCCTGGCACCTAGAGCAGTGCCCGGCACTTAAGTAAGCTCTCAGTAACGTTTTGTTGAATGAATGAATGAATGAATGAATGAATGAATGAATGAATGGGCCAGTGGGTTCTCTGTTGCTGTTGAGCAGCAGTAGATGGTCAACAAACTCAGGCTGACCTGCTGGGGGGCTGCTAAGGGTCCCCTAAGCCAGGAAGATCACTGTGATGGGGAGGCCACTATTTTGCTGCTTCCAGAAGCCACTCTCCATCAATGCCACCTGGTGGCCTGGATTCTTTGTGGCGTTTCTCTCCCACAGAACACAGATCCCTGAAGCTGAATCTGGGCTGTGGCCCCCTCCCGGATCTAAGCAGACTGCCTCTCAGCCTTGGCACTGGGGGGGTGACCAATCGGGCCTTTTCCATTTGAAGCTATGAGTTGGGCACCTGGCGTGACCCTCGGGTGTCTGCACGTATGCAATAGAGGGCGTGATCGAGCTCTGCCATGGCTGCCCCCACATACAGAGCTGATTAAAACCCTGCTGCCTGGCCGTGGGTTTTAGGGACGAGACACTGGCTTGGGTCTAATTCGTGCCTTAGGCCCAACTGGGATGTTCCTAACTTTTTAACATTTACGTCGAAGTTTCCCCTCTTGCTTTGGTCCCATTTTATGGTTCGTATAAGGCCAGTCTGAAAGATAATATATTGTGACTGTTATATTATTTATTTTCAAGCCAACTTATTGATTATCGCGTACTGAAAATGACAAATGGTGTCTGAGCGAGGCACGGTCAGCAGGTTCTATTAAAGAAATGATAGTATTGCTCATGGATTGTTAAAAGGTTCAGTTTAGGTTCTTTATAGGTTTATATCCATCACTATTTAATGACCAAATGATGAAAAATAGGAGCCACGGGGACAATTTTTTTCTGTTGGAGTTTTATGTTTAAGCAGTTAGCAAAGTAAGATACTCCATTTTGGTGGGTGAGTGGGCTGTTGGTGAGCGGAGTGCAGCAAGATTTTATTTATCCAGATTTAATAAACTGTAATCGTTAATGTGAAGACATTCAACCCAGCAGGGGGATGCTGAGAAAGGAGAGGCAGCCAGGCCGGGAGGTAAGCCATGAGCACGCCCCACCCAGTGCTCCTCCCGGGGGTTCCACTGGTTCCCACGCCAGAGCGGAACCATCTGCTTCTTGTGGCCGTGGCGGTGGGGTCTGGGCTCACACTAGGACCAGCAGTCAGAGGTCAGGCCTTTCGGGGAGCCGTTTCCCCAGCTGACTAGAAGGGACCAAGTGGGAGGAGGAGGACTGCCCACGGCCGAGAAGAGACAGAAGGCTCTGCATTGAAGGGTGACTGTCTGCAAACTCAGCGACCCCCAAGGAAACCCGAGGGAGGAGCGCTGTGATTGGACACCCTCCAAGGGCTCTGGGAAGCTGTGTTCGTGACTGAACATCCAAGTGCCCAGAGGCTCGGCCTTGGCACTGTATGTCTGCTGGTGGCTTGGAGACTCCCAACAGCCTGCTGTCGTCTCAGACAGTCAAGGCTTTGCGTGGGAGAGCGCAGGAGCCCTTGTAGGGGAGGCCATTTCGTCCCTGCAGCTCGAACAGAACGGCTCTCAGGTGGCCTGGGGCCTGCACAGGTGGCCTGACCCACACAGGCAGCCTGCACAACATGCCTCAGCCGTCAAGTCTTTGTAGGGAGACCCTGTGTGCTGGGCCTTCCCTCCCACTGCACCCGATGGTGCTGCTAAGGGGGTGGCTCTGCTTGGGACCCCCACAGCACCCCTTTGTGAGTTGCTCAAGGGGTGCACCACTGGGATCTCTCTCCTCTGGGGACCCTGAACTTGGCTCCAAAGGACAGGTGCTAACTAGGAGTGGAGTGTCCAGCAAGGGACACGCAGCGGGTGGCGGAATAAGACATTTATTATCTATGGCAGAAGCTGAGAGCTGGTTGTCAAAACCTGACTCCACTTTTCCTGGGTGCTAGTCAAACTACATTTTCCAGCCTTCTTTGCAATGATCTGGGGGCCATGTCTCCCCTTGATACCTGTAAAGATCTTCCACACTCCATCCTCAGTATTCTCTTTCCATTGGCCGATGTTCATACCCAAGGTGACTTCAGAAGCCACATTTTGATGTTGGGAGAACGTTGGCCTTCTTCCTCCAGTGACAATGGGGAGACAGAGCCGTGACCTCTACCCCACCGCCAACCTGAACTGCGTTGAACTGTTTACATAAACGTAAAATGAACTTCTTTGTCGGGGCCATTACTCATTTGGAGGTCGTTAGTCTATCTCAACTAATACGCAGAAGAACGTGGCCCAGTTTTGTAGAGAATGCCTGTATGAGCTGCAATTCTTTCAGAAATTTGACTCAAACCAGCTCTAAAGAAAAGGGAATTTGCAGATGGGGTTGGCCTCTGGCAAGATGAATCCAGGAGAAAGGTCTTCACCTCTCCACTCATCTCCACACATTTCTATCTTGTTCTGGGGTCTGCTTTTCTGTCTAGGTTGGCAAGAGCCAGTCCCCACCCATCTCCAGCTTTAGCAGAACGCTAGAGACCTGTGTGGGCTAAGGTGACTAAATTTTAACATTGGTAAAGCGGGACACCATTGACCGGGGGGGGGGGGGGGGGGGGGGGGGGGGGGGGGGGGGGGGGGGGGGGGGGGGGGAGGGGGTTCTTGATGAAAAATTGGGTCTATCTCCCGCCGTTCCCTAGCTTGTCGTGCATTCTTTCCAAACATCGGGACTTTTTTAAAACACCGCAGGACGCAGGACAAATTGTTAAAAATCAGGACTGTCCCGCCAAAAGTGGGACATCTGGTCACCCTAGTGTTGGCCCAACTTGGGTCATGTACCCATTCTTGACCCAATCATAGTGGTCAAGCAGATGGGGCCCTCTGATTGGCTAGCCACATACTCGGGCTATGGGGAGGAGAAAGGGGGGACAGGGAGGGCCAAGTCTTAGAAGCCAAACATAATAGCTGCCACACGGCAGAGTTTTCTCTTGTTCACTGGTTTATTCTCACCCTCAGACATTGGTTGAGGTAGAGAAGGTGGTTCTCACATAGGAATCATTTGACTTTTCCTCCTGCAGTGAGGTATCACATGAGAAGGAGGCTTGTGCTGAGGTTCTTAGCTGTGCAACCTTGGACAAGGCTCTCAACTTCTCTGTTTCTTCATTGACTGGGTTGGTGAGGCTAATTGCATCACCCAGGAAAATGAGAAGGATCAAATTAGGGAGCTGTGTAGAAGAGTCTGGCCTGCTGGAAACAGAGAAAGGGTAGGGTTTCCACACACCTCCACCCCCACAAGACCCTCCTGCAGGGGCTGCTTCCCGGGTACCCCATCCTGAGAAGCGCTACTGCCCCCCTCTTGCAGGACCCCATGACATTTGGCAGGGGGCCAGATTTCCTGGTTCTACAGAGTGGCAGCCCTCAGCATCCACCCAGGCAGCCTTGGTTACCCCGCAAACGCTACGGCAGGAGGTCAGGAGGGTCTGCAAGGTGGGGGGCTGGGCGGGGCTCAGTTCACAATGCACCCCGGGAGCTCTGGCGGCTACACTCGGAAGGTGCCGCTTCTCCCTAGCTTACAATAAACGAGTGGAGAGCGAAAGGATCTGTTGGAAATGGTTCGGGCTTTGAAGGAGGTGTGGCATTAGAATCTTGGGTCTGCGCCTCATCCACTCTGTGCCCTTTAGTCTGTTCCAGTTCTCTGAGCCTCAGTTTCCTGAACAGTAAAACGGGCATAATCATCCCTACCTCACACGGCAGTTGTGAGAATTAAGTAAACTGTGCAAGTGCCCATGACTCTGCTTGGCACGCAGAGGGGCCCAGACAGCCTGCTTCCTTGTCAACAGTGTAAACAGAACAGGCAGGCTTACCTGATGGCATTTTGATGACATTTACTCCAAAACGGCTTTCCCAGTGGAACATGAGAAGTCAACGTTAGTAATTCACACTCTGGTGTGAAACTCTGCCCTTTTCTCTATGATCACCTAAAACAAACAAATGAATGAACAAATAACAAACACACAAGCAAAACAAGAAACCGCTGGCATTCCAGGGAGGTCTTTAGCCCCTTCCCTACTGTGTTAGTCTCCTAGGACCAAGAAAATTACCACAGAAATACGTGCTCTCACAGTCTAGAGGCCCGAAGTCTGAAACCAGGGCGCTCCCAGGGCTGGCTCCTCTTGTGGACATGAGGGACAGTCTGTTCCGGGCCTGGCCCAGCTCCTGGTGGTGGCCGGCAGTCCTTGCCTGGTGGCCACCTAACTCCGTCCTCCTGTGCTTTTCTATCCTATGTGTGTCTGTGTCCTCTCCTCTTCCTAGGGCCACCACTCTAATTTAGGCCCCTGCCCCACTGCCCCGGGACAGCCAGTCCCAGCCTTTAGCCGGTGACTTGAAGCAGGTCCTCAGGTAAACTGCCCCAAACAGGAGAGCTGGCTTTGTGTGTATGTGTCTGTGGGTGTGGATTTACCTCTCCATCTGCTTGTACTCCAGGACACACTGCTTCCGGAGTCAGGGGTGGGCTGGTGGCAGTTGCTCAGTGTGGGATTATCTGTCAGGTTGGCCTGCCCGTCCCTGTCACATTTGGGAGACCCGCCCATCTGGTTGCCAGGTTGGAGAAGGCTGAGAGTCTTGGCTGTGCATCCACGCATGACCCCCTCACTGAGCCACGTGGAGGGGCGAACGCTGAGCTCCCTCGCCTGCTGCGCAGACCTCTTCCCTGGGAATGGTGGCTGTGCGTCCAGTGCCTCTGGACTGCCGAGTCCCCGGGGCACAGACTCAACAGAGACCCAGCAATCGTGTTCTCAGTAACGTCCCTGTCCACCGACTTGCCCTGTTGCGGATCTGTTCACCTTCATGAGCCACTTGGGCTGTGCCCCCTGATTCAGTTAACCCCCCATGATC
>PVKE010000854.1:92500-113716 GCA_004027555.1 Craseonycteris thonglongyai
AGAGATAAGGACACTGAGGCTCTAGGAGGCCTGTGATGTCCCCAGTTACCTTCAGCTAGAGAGTAGCAGCACAGTCCCCTGGGCTCCTGTGCTTTGCCACTGTGCCGAATGACCTCAGCCGCGAACCCTTCAGATGTCAGGAATGATTAATCACAACGATCACTTCCAGTTGCCATAGCACCTTTTGTCTGGAGGGAAACAGGAACCAAATCCACCACCGAAGCACAGAGCTCTGAGGAGGGGCCGCGAACCAGCCAGAGCAGGAAAGCCCCTCTGCACAGCACCCACCCCAGAGCCCTTCCTGTTTCTCCCCTCGCACCTCCTGTCCAGAGAAGTCACTTCTTTTTTTTTTTAAAGATTTATTTTATTGATTTTTGACAGAGAGAAGCAGAGACAGAGAGAGACAGAGAGAAGGGGGAGGGCCCAGAGCAGTCTCCATAGTTGACATTAGTGTTCCATATAGTTTCACTCCACAGGCGAGCACAGGGCTGCACAGGGCATGTGGGTCCGCATGGGCTGAGGCCGGGACTCGATCCTCGGTCCCCAGGGCTTCAAAGCGAGTGCTTAACCCGCTGAGCCATCCCAGCTTTCCCGAGAAGTCACTTCTTGCCTTCAGCTTCTGGCTGTCATTTGTTGGGCTAGGGTCACAGGGTTTCTGTAAACGGCTGCCTCCCCAGGGGGTTCAATAGGACTCTGTCTCCAGTAGCATCTAAAAGGGTCTCTGGTAAGTCATGTTAGTCCCTAAACAAGAGTTACGATTCGTGCCGAAGAATAAACAAGAATAAACAAGCGGCGTGCACAGCAGGAAAAGGGAGAGATGCAGGTAGAATCTGCAAAGATGGCTAGGTAACTCCAAGGGGTGAGTGGGTGGGCATCCACTGATGGCAAAGGTGGCCATGGCCCATCTGCTTTGCCCCCGCTCTTTAAGGACAACGGCCCTGTCAATATATACATGCCTATTTCAACCTGAAATGAGTCTGTGATGTCAGGCCGCTGATAAATCCACATGGCTGGTTTCTGTGCATCGCCCACTGTGTGAGTGAATTCTGTCTCCAAGTGGAACCAAAGAGGCTGGACCGTGCAGGCGGTAGCTCCGGACCCCATGCATCGGGCTTTCTGAAACATCCACTTCACAGGTCTCCCGTCACTAGCAAGAAGAATCAAGATAGAAAATGAAAACTGAGATGTCAGGACGTTCGACCTTGGGGCCCCAGAGGCCAGGAGTGTTGGGGTGTTTGGGCAGAAGGCAGGACATAATGCCGGGCCAAAGGTTCTGGCTTGGCTGGTGGGCAGCAGTCTTGGGCCACCAGGCCCTCATTTCCTCCAGTCACGTTTCGGGAGAGTCTGGGGCTCTGAGAAGCGTGTCTGGTCCTTCTAGTTGGTAAAGCAGGTTTGCTTTCATTATCTCATCTGATCCCAGCAACTGCACTGGGTGTTTGCCATTATCCCGTGACAGGTTAGGAAACCAAAGCTCGGGGGGGGAAACGACTCACCCAAGGTCACACGGCTGGGTAAGCAGCAGTGCCAGGACTCAAATGCCGGTCTCCAGACCCCAGCTCACCCATGCGGAGTCAAGTGGGTGGATTTCCCTGGTGCTTGTTGGGGGACAACATGGAGGGAGATCCACCAGTAAGGGTCTCTGAGCCCAACAATTGTGTCGCTTTTACGCAAGCTTTGTATCTTCTCGGCGCGGTTCTGGTTGTGTTTCATTTAATTATTTGCAATGAAGCACTTTCACAGCCCCTGGTAAAAATACGTGTCATCACCGTGTGTAATGGTGTAAGAAGCCCCGGAAATCCTCACGCAGCCCCCGCCGTGGGAAGGGGAACCCTCCCACGGCTTCTTAACTCAAACATCCCCCGTAATTAGGTCACATTAAGGAGGCAGTGCCCGTAAAATTGGATTGTTTAAAAATAATGAAACTTAAAGCAGAAAAAAAAAAAAAATAAAAAAATTTAACAATTAAAGATTTTCAGAGGGTGACTAAGAGAAGGTTTCCTTGTAGTCCAAACTGATGAAAATGTCACTGAGGGAATCAGGTGCTGGGAGGAGGTGGAAGGGGGTCCTTCATCCCCAGGACGTGGGTGGGACAGTGGGGAGTTCCACCTGTGAGAGAAGACGGTGGCCAAGGTGAGTTCTGCACAGGGGGTCTCGGAAGCTGAGAGGCTGCCGGGCATCGCTGTGAAGGTGGAATTACGGATTGAAATATGGCTGCCATGTTTTGAAAGAAGCCCAATTGCTTGCATTCTGGGCTCTGGTTTAAACCCTGCGGGGGAAAAGCAAGGAAGCACCCTGAAGAAGCCCAGTTTGGATCCAGCTCTCCAGCCGCCGCCCACTGTGGCTTCATCTGACCCCAGGCCCAGCCATCATCACAACCCACCTTGTACGAGAGGCATCTGGCTGGCCTCTCTGTCCCTAGACTTCAAGGCTGAATCAGAGACAGGAGGTCAGCAATCGTCCTTACTCCTGCTCTGGAAGTCTCCAGAAAGCTCTCTCAGGGCCTGGAAACCAGCACAATGGGCGCTGCATCGGGAGGGATGGCAGGCATGGGAGCTTGTTCAGGGAAGGGCTGCCCGTTCTGGCTGAGCTTTCATCCTGACTCTGAGGATCCTGGTTGTTCTGGGACTCGCGTGCGCCTCTCATCATCCACTCCCTCCCTCATCGTTCGGTATTTATCCAGTGGGTTCTGAGTGGCAGGGTACAGCCTTGTGTCCTCCACTCGCTCACATCCTCAGGAGGAGAGGCGGACCATAAACAAGGAAAACGGAAGTGATTTCAGGCTATGAAGACAGAGAGGGAGGACTCCGTGGGTGTGGGGGACTGGCATTTAGTGGGATCCAGGTTGCAGAGGCCCAGGAAGGGAGGGGTGACAGGGAGCCAGGAGGGGACCCTGAGAGGGTTTGCTGGCAGGGAGCACCAATGAGGCCAGCATTAGAGTTTCCTTCACCGGGCATGCAAAGCCTGCCTGTTTCCTGGCTGGGAATTGTTCCTGGGGCTCAAGGTGAGCGGTGAGGGGTGTCCCAAGCAGCCCGCTCCCCTGAGTGACTGCTGCCTGGAGGTCCCTCTCAAGGGGGGCTGGTCCCCACCTCCTGGCAAGCACACCCAAACCCGCATGCCGCTTTGCTCCTCCCTCTCCCTTTTCTTCCTGGTGCCTCTACCCCTCACACGTGGGGACCTTGAGCTGAAGGCATGAATTCCTCCTCCCTGCATAGAGCTCTCAGACCAGGACATGGGGGCCGCTCATCACAGGAAACGGGGGTGGGGGAGGGGGCTGAGATGAGGCGGCAGGGTCCTCTGGGAGCTTTTCCTCCACCTCAGCAGCATCTCTCAGTTGTCAGGGCCTTTCTGGGGCCTCCGAGTTCCTTATCAATTTGGGTGCAGCACGTGGGAGTTTCTCTTATAGGCGACTACTGGAGCTCTGTGCTGCTCAGATCCTCAGGAAACAAGGCATAGGGTGGGCAGGACTTTTTTTCCAGTGGACATGCCTGGCAGGTACAATGCCAGCTAAGTCCCATTTCCCTGCAGTACGAAGACTTGCTACCCACTGCCTTCTTCTACTTCTCCCCACATGTAGTGGACAGTGGCCTGGTCCTGCTCCAGCGTCCCGAAGGGCCTCAGATGAGCCCAACCCCTCTGTGCACAGAACATCTTCCCAATGGAGAGCATCAAACTTGCCCCGAGTCCCACTGGGCTTCCTGTGAAAGCCCACGAGCAAGCACGTGCCAAAGGGCTTTGGAAAGAGCTAAGTGTGTGACTAAAACTCTTCATGATGGTTGAAAAGCCTCGCACAGAATGAGCCCCGTGGCTGAGTAATGGAGTGAGGTGGTCTGTGCCCACCCCTGAAGACACGCAGGCTGCAGGAGACAACGCGGCCGAGAGAGGACACCCTCTGGTGCAGTCCCCCTGGCTGTTTGCTCAGTCCATCCCGAGACAAGGCCTGGGCCGGGCCAGCTGGAACCGTCACTCGCCCGCAGGCCCAGAGCCAGCTCCCAGCTCTCAGGGACGCCCTCTGCGTGCAGACCTGAGGACAGATGAGACGTTTACATTTTACCGGCTCTCCGTGATAGGTCTGACACAGAGAAATGGCTGCAATTCTTATCAGCTGAGAGAGACCACATTCCATGACAACATACTAGCCAGGGTCCAGATTCACAAAACCCACCGGTTCCGAAGTGGCTTCATGAAATCTGAACTTGGGGGGGGGGGGGGGGGGGGACTGGGCTGGCCTTGTCCTCCAGGTGGGCTGCTTGGAGCTTCTGGTCCACCTTATACTTACTGTTTCTCCCAATCACTTTGTTCATCTGTCTGTTTCTCTGCATCAACCCATTAAAAAAAAAAATTAATTCTTGTTTATAGACTGACCTTAATAAACTCTCCTCAAGTACCTGGGGTTTGTCACTGTCACGGATGAAAACATTATTAATGGCTGCTGGTTGACTGGGGACAGGGGCTGCCCTTTAAACTGCTTGCTGCTGACCAGATTGCAGAAACCCGGCTGGGAAGAGGGGTCGATGAGGTCAGGGGTCAGCACGGTGGCCCATCATTGACTCCCTTCCCCATCATAACCGCCAACCATGCCTGCAGGGGGAATGCTCTGCCCCCCACACTCACAAAGTGTCCTCAAGATCCCAGATGCACCCCGAAACCCGCAGCAGCCGCCCTGGCCCTGCATTTAAAATAAACACAGCTAAATGGGCAGGGGGAGGCGTGCAGTGAGGGACACTGTGGCTGATGCCCCCCTGGGTGTGAAGTGGGCCAGGCTGGGGGACGTGGGGTGCCCATCACCTAAGCTCCCCCAGTGAGCTGCAACAGCCAGGCCTTGAAAGGAAGAAATTCCTGGAGAAAGAGCTGAGGTTTGGATCCTGCCACACATCTCAGCTCAGGGCTGACACATCAATCAGGCCCATGGAAATGTTTTCATTTTTTTTTTTAAATCAGAAGCAAAATCAAATAAATATAACAGTAAGACTTGTGCAATCATGAATCCAGCCTAGCTTTTGTTTTGATACTAAAGCAGTCATAAAATATAATTTTAAACACATATACCAATAATATATTCATATATATATTTTTATGTTTAAAATTATGTGGGTGTGTGTGTATTAATTTTTTTTTTAATGGAGAAAGGGTCCCACAAGGCACAAGAACCTAAGACCCGTGAGATTGTGACTTCAGCCACTGGTCCAGGCTCCAGGCAGCTTTAAACTACATCCAACACTCTTCCCATTGGGACAAGCCGTAATTTCATTAAAAGGCACACCCCAGCCCTGTGGCCTTCTCTGACATAACAAACATCCCAAAGATGTTGGCCTGGTAGGGTAGAAAACTATGGCATCAAATTACACATCAAGGCTGCTCCCACCAGCCTTAAATGAGGTCTTTCTGTGCGAGGTCTTGGGCACTTTCGTCACCAGGTTGGCTGGGGAACAAGGCTGCATCCTTTCTGTTGGTGGAGGACTCACCTGCTTGCAATATACATTTTTTTTTTTTCTTAGCGACTTAAAACAAGCTTCCCAATTATTCGGCAGGGTGCCTCAAATACGGTTGATTTTCATCTCGGGAGAGGACTGCCATGTTCAATGACACGGTTTGAGAATTAAAGGCAGAACTGAAGGGCTGAGGCGGCCACAGCTTCTTTAAGGATGTGGCCACTTGGAAACGGAGAGTCCTCCCTGGCCCCTGGGCCCCAGAGCCGGTGAGCTAAATCACGCCACGTCCCCATTAACGTCTCATGTTGTTGCAGGGTGGTCATTTTGACAGCAAAATAAGCCACAAAACTGCATATGCTATTGGGTGACATGTAATTTTAACTTCATTCAGGAGCGAGACTTTTGAGACATTGTTACCTCCGGGAGCAAGCCATAAAACAAGGATGCACAGGAATGTGTCAAATAGAGGGCCTCCCTAAATTACGCCGCGAGGCCCCGATTAATACATTTAATATATTCTGGTCATGAGTGAAGTGCTCAGAGCAGAACAACTGCTCCTTCAGCGATATCATTCATGGGAATGAACTACAGTCACACTGACAGCCCACAAAAATGCCCCCACTTTTCAAACTGTACAAATGGTGGTTGGACACAGTAACTCAAAACTGGACACTTCATTTCCAGTTTAAAGCTAGTGGTCCAGCCACAAACTATTACTCCATCTTCTTTATTTGTGGTCCATGGTTTTGTACTCTTTAAGAATCAAATAAATACTGGTGTAATGGGTCGCAACTGCCAGTTCAACGAAAAATACTGCTAAATTCACCAATAAGTCTTTTCTCCACACACACAAATTTATGCCCCAAGAACAGAGCCCATTCCTGCCACAGGGTCTGGGCAGTTTTTTAATGTAGCGGGAGACTCACTTTAGTGATAAGAGTTTAAACCTGAACTCCTTTTTCCTTTCTTCTCGCTCATAGATCTAGCGCTGGGAACGGAGGGAGGTAAACGGTCAATGTATGTAAGTGCAGGTGCGTTAACTCAGCCACTGGCCACGGGGCCCAGCCAGGCAGGACGCCTCCCAGCCCTCCCAGCCGGTCTCAGCTGCACCCGGCTTCCTTCCAGAAGGCCCCGCACATGCTGGGAGCCTCCCAGGTGGGTGGTGGTGAAGGCTTCCTGGGCCTTCCCGTGCTAAGTCCTCACCAGCACCCTCCTATTGTCGATATTGTTGCCATTGATAAAAAATATCTCCTGTTTTCAGAGTGCCTTTTTTTTTACTTTGTAAACAGCTTTATTGAGATATAATTCACATGGTGCATACACTTCATCCATCCAGTGTGTACAATTCAGGGGTTTTAATGTATCTGCAAGCATGTGCCACCATCACCACTGTCCATTTCAGAGCGTTTTTATCACCCCAGATAGAAACCCCATCCCCAGTGGCAGTCACGCGCTACCGACCCTCCCCACCCAGCCCTACGCAGCCACGAACATACTTTTTGACTCCTTACATTTGCCCATTCTGGATGTTTCTTGGAAGTGGAGTCAAACAATACATGGTCCTTTGTGACTGGCTTCTTCCATTCAGCATAATGTTTCTAAACTTTGTTCCTCTTAATGGCTGGATAGTATTCCATTGCATCCATACAGCATATTTTATTTATCCATCCATTCCTTTGTTCATCTATCCGGACATGGACCAGAGTACCTCCCAAGCCCCACCCCAAGTTTCCATAGCAGGCCTACTCTGTGCCAGGGATGCAGAGCACACCATGGCTTCGAGGTCTGGTGTTTACACACATCAAACACCACACCAGGTCCTGTTAGCTCCAGGTTTGTTGACAGCTGAGGATACAGAGGCTGAAAGCCAGGCCAACCGCCCGATCACCTGACAACGGCTCCGAATGCAGCCTTCAGCTCAAGGACCTTTCTGCCATATGAGAGTGATGCATCTGTGTGGGGGTCAGAGCAGTGACCTGGGAAATGTACGGTAAGTCCCTCCCAGTGAGGGCGGGCAGGAGCAGGGCCCACCTGGGAAATGTAAGCCCCTCCCAGTGAGGGCGGGCAGGAGCAGGGCCCACCTGGGAAATGTAAGCCCCTCCCAGTGAAGGCGGGCAGGAGCAGGGCCCACCTGGGAAATGTAAGCCCCTCCCAGTGAGGGCGGGCAGGAGCAGGGCCCACCTGGGAAATGTAAGCCCCTCCCAGTGAAGGCGGGCAGGAGCAGGGCCCCGGCACTCTGGCAAAGATCATTCAGGGCGAGCAGCTGCAGAATGCACAGCGTTGGGGCTCAGCAGGGCTCCTCTCAATGTCCCCCCTTAGGTGAGGGGTTGGCTGTGATGTAGTCACTGTTCTAAGGGTAGAAAGCACATCAGGAGGTTGAGCGAGGCCAAGAGGGGCTGATTCCGACAAGGAAGCCAGAGCAGAGCTGCAGGCACTGTGTGGCCCCTGCCTCTGTGTGGGCTGCTCGGAGGGAGTGAGACACCGTTCCCAGGGCGGAGGCCATGAGTTCCCCGCCTGGAGCGGACTCTCCTTTCTTTTTTCTCGACAGAACCCGGGTAGCGTCCAGGCCTCAGTAGGCTCAGCTAAAAGACTACATTTCCCATCCTCTATTTCTGCAAGGACCGGCCAACGCGAAAGCAAAAGTTGTTGGACTGTGGGAAATCACGCCTTAAAAAAATAAAAACAAGCTTCTTATTAAGAAAAATTTTAAGCATAAAGATATGAGACTAAGGCAATGCATATCCACATAAACCCACCACCCAGGTTTAACCGTTGTTACCATTTTACCATATTTCTTTGTTTTCCAAAGGAATGAAAAATAATTATACACATGATGACATTTTACATCAAAACATTTTAAGATGCATCTCCAAAAAAGAAAGACATTGTCTTATATACCCATAACACCTACCACACCCAACAAAATAAATAGCAATTGCTTGTTATTATCAAAGAACCAGCCCATATTTAAGTTAAAATTTTTTTAAAAGAGATCGACTCTTCCCTTTATCCTTCTGCTTTTCTGAATCACACACCTGAAGGCTGGAGCTCCAGCAGCCACCTCATCAATCTGAAATCATCCTGAAGCCAGAAGCCAGGGGTAAGTACAGCAAAGTAGAAAGAAGGAAGGATAGGTTGCCAGATGATCAAAACAAACAAACAAACAAACAAAAAGATACAACTTTCCCCAAAAAACCCCAAGCAAATAAACAGAGAAAAAACATTCCCAAGATAATAGTTTAATTTGAATTTCACATAAGCAACAAATAATTGGCTTTGTGTAACTATGTCCCAGACAATATCTGGAACATATTTATATTTTACAATTATTGTTTTCTGTAATTCAAATTAAACTGGGTGTCCTGTACCTTGTATGGCAACCATATAAGGGAGCTGGGTTTTGGGTGACAGTGGCGTTGTCATGGAAACACTGGGCATTCTACCTTCCCACCCTCCCACTTTATCCAATCAACTGATTTAATGAGCATCTATTTAGGTACTTACTATGTGCTTGGTCTCAGGCAAAGCCCTGTGGACACAGTCAGATGTGAATATGGACTCACAATCTAGTGCATAATATGGATTTTAAGGCAAATACCCAAGTACCTGTGAGAGGAGAGATAAAAAAGGGGCATGGGGTTCTCCCCTCCCCTGGACTTGCCCATAATGATTACTCCCTGAACTGTTCCCCACCTCTGGCCTTTGCCCACACAGCCCCTCATCCTGGGATGTCCTAATCTCACATACCTGCTCTTTTTACTTCTCTTCGTTCATTCTTCCAACATTGGTTAAGCACCTGCTGGGCCATGTACTTGGAGAGGGCCCCGCCCTCCTGGGACTTACAGACCCACTGTCCATTGGTGGAGTCTTCCCAGTGTCAGCATAGAGACAGAGGCTTCAATCTTCTGGATGGGGGTGGGGGAAGGAAGGGGGTGGGCAGGCCAACAGCAAAGTGGGGTTTTGAGGGAGAAAAGGGAGCTCACTGAGCATGTCAGGTGTGACGGCAATTGGGGTGAAATCGACCAAGCAGAGGAAGCTGCTCCACTCAGCGTTTAGGGGCCCCAGCCACAGCCCCCCTCTCCTCTCCATGGGGTGCAGGTCAGAGCGAGTGAGGCTTCAGGGTCCCCACGCGGTGCAGCGAGCTGTTCCTGGAGCCAGAAGACATTTCCCTGCCTCTGGTTACGCAGTCATGTCCCGAACCTGTTCTGCCAGAAGCACATGGGCATTTGAGTCACCTGGCCCCGCTTCCTCAGCCCATAATGTTAACGTTCTGTGAAACAAGGCTGGAAGGGCCCTGAGCCGGCACCTTGTCTTCAGTGAATTTTTGAAGTCCTCCAGGTCCGGGCTGGAAGGCTTCCTAGCCATGACTGGTTTCCCCACCCATTTAACTGATAAATACACCGAGCCCCAAAGCGGGAAAAGAACTTACCCAAGGTCAGATCCCACAGCCCGGTCCAGTCCAGCTCACTGGGGCCCAATCCCGTGGCCTTCCTGGATCACACAGGGCCTTCAAAAATAGATATTATACCCAGGCTGATAAAGAACACCTTGCAACCAATTGTTGGGGGCCCCCAGCTGGAGTCAAATCCCCTCAGTGCAGACCCCCCCCCCCCACTCGCCCTCTGCCCTCCCAGGCAGCTCAGCTTGGTGGCCACCCACAGCTCCAGGGACCAGATCTTAGGAGGAGCCCCTGGCAGGCGCTGCGGGGAGCATCCTGGGGACCCTGTTACTAGGCCACAAGGAGGATCTCTCTCCTAGTCTGTCTCACCCTTTCCTTCCTTTGGGGACTCTGCCCACCAACCTGCTGGAGGGGGTGGGGTTGTGGGTGCTGGGAAGTGTGGGGGTTACAAGCAACCATAGGGAGGGAGCTAGTGCCACGTGCTGCTGCTGGGGGGTGGGGGCACTGAGATGGAGCAGATCGGGGAGTGCAGCCTCCTTGTTGGGCCAGAGAGTTTGATTAAGGTGTGGTGGGAGCCATGCCAGGGACAGTGGGAACCTGGGAGCGTTGCCTGGTTCCCCAGGGCTCCCGGGAAGGCGAAAGGTGAAGACAGGGTATGAGGTTTCCTGGCTGGAAGCCCTGGAGCTGGGCCTAGAGGACGCTGACTTACAGTGAGGCTTGGAAGATAAACGCCTGCAGAACAGCCACTGATCCTGACTCCAAACCCAGAGGCCTTCCTCTGGCCTTTCTCCCGCTGGCGTCCACCTTCACCCCACGCCGCAGGAAAGGCCAGCTGCCTGCTGCCTGGCTGGCCCGCTAAGGTTGTCTGTGGGTCCCAGCATGTGGCCATCTTAGGTGAGCGTGTCTTCTCAGGAGAGTGGGGCATTACCCTTCATGGACTCAAAGGTGAGGTGCTGATTCCACCTTGCTGCTGGTAATGAGGGACAAGGAAGACAGATGGAGGCTGCTCCCACTCACAGTATGCTAATTCCGCTAACCAGTGGACCAGGAAATGGCCGGTCATTTGCGCCGCCATCAACTCAGAGATGCTGCCTCGAAGCTCACTCGTCTTTAATGCCGTCCCCTTTTGTAGCTCCTCAGAGCAATCGCTCCAGCCAATTTCCAGGGTTGCAGGCAGCAGGAGGAACGGGACAAGTGATGGATGGACATGCGGGTCTTCAAGGGAGCCTCCCTGCCCATACCTCCCTCCCTGCCCGTACTCATACTGCCCTGTGTCCCAGCACCCACGGGGTGCCCTTGGGTCAGTCTCATCCCTCCATCTCTGCTCTGTGCTCCCCAGACCTCCTCCTCAGGGCTGTGGTCAGGACCAAGGGGCAGGTGGGCTACCTTGAGGGCCAGAAGGTTCCTGGATGAGAACAGAATTGCTGTGTGGCTAATGGGCATTTCTGAACTCTCCTCTGATGCTCAGCCGCATGGTGGCCCCTCTCCATTGCTCAGCGGGTGGTGGGAGAGGACGGGGCCAGAACACTGCCTGGTATTTGCAGAGCTCTGTCTTCAGATTTTGTGATGTGTTCCAGGCTAACGCTGGGGCTGCCTCCTTGGCTGCCATTCAACCCCTTGTATCTAAACCTGGTAGCCCCAGTGCTTTGGACTCAAGTCCAGTCCTCCTGGGCCCCCTTCTATCTGACCGCCAGCCAGAGATCTACGCCATCCTTTGCTGTGGGTGGGTCAAAATTGGAAAAGCTCACCCTACCGGCTAACAGAAGTGATGGAGTTCTGCAGCTCTGAGCGCTCAGTGTAAGAATGCACTAGCGGGAGTCCACTGTATGGTGAGGACAGGAGAGCTGACTATGGTTGAGCACACAGGCAACACACAGACAACGTGATGTAGAATTGTACACCGGAAACCTATATAATTCTACTAACCAATGTCACCCCAGTAAATTTAAATAAATTTAAAATAAGGACTGTCCAACACCAAGAGTGAACCCTAATGCAAAAAATAAAAATATATAAAGAATATGCTGGGGATCCCAAGGTATCATGTGACTATATGCTAGTCTGTGTCATTGTCATTCTAGGAAAAACAATGCTGGGAAAAGCCCACTTTAAACAGATCCATTTAAAACAGAGACCTCCATTTCTAGTAAATAGTGGGAAAAAAAATGGCTTTATGTGGCATTTGTCTTAAAACTTAAATTTGGGGGAAGCCGGGATGGCTCAGTGGGTTGAGCACTCACTTTGCAGCGCTGGGGACCAGGGATCGAATCCCGGCCCCGGCCCGTGCGGAACCATATGCTGAACTGGGAGCTCCCCCAGTTTAGTTCTCTCTCTGTCTCTGTCTCTCTCTCTCTCCCTGTCAAAAATAAATAAATAAATAAATAAATATTAAAAAAAACCAAAAAAAACCCCAAAAAACTTAAATTTGTCTTACAATTTGTATTATAATTTCTTAAAATAAAAAAAAAATTAAGTTAAGGCTATAATTGCACCTGTAATCTTAGCCCGGGCCAAGAATAAATCAAATGTTGATCTGGGGGTGTAAGTTTCCCAGCACAAAATTGTCTCGATGGCTCTCTGTAGGCCGGTTGATTTTACAGCAGCCACATGGTGTCATTTTTTGCAAAATTACCCAGTCTTCATGTATTTTCACAAGGGCGTGTCTTCATCTACAGCACTCATATCATTCTCCTCCGAGTGTCTGCTGTGTCATCACACTTGCCATTTTTATTTTCCTTCAAATCAAGAACGGCCAGACCCCCATCTGTCAACTGCTTTGCATAGAATTCGAATACTTCTCCAGCATCGTTTGCATGAGCCCATCAAATCCTGCAACTTTGCACAATTGATAGTTTCACTGTGCAATTGATTTACAGGGGTTTTGTATAGGTGGCAGAAATAGACATCAGAGTGTAACAGACGCTGGGGTGGGTGCTACTTGTATAGAGGGTTAGTTCTATAGCAAACAGTGTTATGATGGGTTTCGCTGCCCTAAGGACCAGGGAACTCAGGCACTGAATCCTAAAATAATGAGGACCTCAGTGGGGAAGTTCTCCTGTGATGTATCCAGATCATTCTTCTGACAAGGAGCAGCGGCTCATCCTGCGCTGTCTCCCCTGGTTCCTGGACAGGTTCTGAGTCTCATCTGACAGGGGACAAGAAAAGGATCAGGCCAAGTCTATCACAGCAGCGCTCTATCGAGAAGAGCTCGACTTAACCATAACCTGCCTGCATTGGGTTCAGGCGGACTTCTCATCCTTGGATGCAGGATTGGACTTGCTGTGCGACTTGCCTGGGAACAACAGGCAGTAGGATTCAAGAAGGTGGCCACCAGTACTTTGGGAAGCCCATGTCACTAAACACCAGTGTCTTCCAGCTCTCAAATAATAGTAGTGATCAGTAAAATTTGTTGCATGCTCACTATGTGCCAGGTATTGTGGCAAACATGTCACAAGCATTATTTAATTTTCACTACCCTTTTGGTGTTACCCTAATTTTACAGCTGAGGAAATAAAGATGCTGAAAGGTGATGTTTTTTCCAGGTCACACAATGGTCAGTCAGTCGTGGAGTTAAGATTTGAACCCAGGCAGTCAGACTTCAGACCTCATATGCGTAACTACTATCCTAATGGAAGCTAACTTGGCTTTTCCCTTCTGGGTTTGAGTGCTGGGGGAGCAGAATGGAGGTGTTCTGGGGTCATCTAGCCCATCTTCCACATTTGATAAGAAATAACTTGCCAAATGCAGCCTCCAAAATTAACAGCCAAGTGCAGTAAAAATCCAGGGTCTCTTAAACTAACGAGTGTACTTTATGTGTAATCATGAATCCATTTAGAAAATTCTACGCATCATTTGAGAAACTCTGTCTTTCAGGAAAGGCAACCACAGAAAAGCTGGTGTACCTGTCTCAACAGGCATGGGAAGTATTTTCTCAAAGATGCCTCATTTCTTGACACTAATAAAATAAGTGGGTTGAACATGCTCCATGAAGAACTCCCCCAACCAGCGAGCTCTTTGACAGCCCCTGAAAAGCCTCTTGGTGGGGAGGGGGTCATTGTCCCTCAAGATCTCTTGCTGCTCATTTGCATATGAAAGAGGAAGTTCATAAAAGCCCTTTCTTATTTTCTAACACGAGTTCAAATCAGGGGCCATTATCATCCTATAGAAAGACCCAAATGGCATATGGATCATTCTGGAGAAGGGGGTGAGCGCCTTTTAAGAGAATTGTTTTAGTTTTTGCAGGAAATTAATCAGAGGGCTGGGCTTTGTGGAGCGGGGAGCGAATCTAATCTGTCCTTTGTTAGAATTTGCCTTGCTCCAATTCCTAGCAATTGTAGACAACATGCTCTTTTGTTCGGGGAGACACTTGTTACATGCATAATTAGAGACTGCAGTCGCTGTGTTTAAAGAAAAACTGTTTTCCAATGTAATGTGTGATCTTGATAATAGTATTTTCATCAAAGGTAGCAATTACATTCATTAAGCTGGGACTGGCTTGGCGGCAAGGAAATTAAGTGGAAAGTGAATAAAAAGCTCCCCTCCCCCGCTTTGTTATCTCCTTCCCTTTATAAATCGAAATGCACCATGGTGAGCGGGAACTGGGAAGGACGGAGTGAATATAAAAATAAATAAATAAATAAAGTCCTCCTTAACCTTTCTGAATAATGACCCTGCAGATATCCTAGGGACTGCAACAGAGATGCACTTTTCAAATTAAAGGGCTTTATTCTACCTTAATTTCCTATGCAAGTTTTAAACGCGCTCAACATACGATGCGGGTCTTTAAAAGGCTGCGGGGCTCTTTGGGATTAATTCACTGTTCTTTGCTCACACAAATTAATAGTTTTGTGTTCTCAAAAAAACCCACAACAAGGCACAAATCAACCAGTTTAGAAGAGAAATAAGGCCATTTGCCAATTTTTAATGACCCCTTTAACTATTCATTTAGGCTTCCTTACACTTTAATTTGGAGGCTGCTGTAAATGAAGTCCACACACCGCGGTCAAAACATAGCACAGGAAGCCCCCCCAAACGCCCCCCATCCACCCAGGTTCTTCAATCTCCCTGCGCTACTGTGGAAGACTGTTTTCTCCTGGCAGATGTTCTGTGTCTCCACATACCCCCCACCCCCAAATTTAAAGTCCTGCTTTGAAACATGTCCTTGCAATGCCTCAAAGGGCTTGATGATTTCAATTTTATTCAGCAGAGCACAATGATCACCAGACATTCCTGGGCAAAAGTAGATGGAAACATGCCACCTCCTCTCAGCACCCTGGCTCCGGCCAACGTTTGATCTGAAAAGCTTTCTGAGAAAACGAAACCAGTCCACAAAAATCAATTGGGGACCCCTATTTCTTGTGATTGGACATGCACAGCACTGCGGCAAGAATCATTCTCTCTAAATTGATTGACCCAAATGTCATGCAGATCGTCTCGGGAGTGCGAAGCCAAAGTGCTGGGACGGGCGCTGAATTTTCTGCTGGCTGCCCAGCCAGATGCGGCAGTGGCCTCGAGGGCCACCCTCTAACCCAGCAGGTCGGGGCATTTTACCCTTGGCGAAGGGAGGTGCGACCTTAAGAGAAAAAGTGGGACTTTCGTGAACTTTATGTACCGACTTGCTCATTAGCGGTTGGTTTGACTTTATGAAATAAGAACACTGAACAAGGAGCCAGAAGCCCCCGCATGTGGGCCCAGCTGATGACAAGGGCTTACATTTACCGAGTGGCTTACTATATGCCTGGTACTTTGCTGGGTGGTTACATGCACTATGCAGCTCAGTCCTTAACAGCAAACCTTCTGGGTTGACTTGTGTATGACAGTCACATGCATTTTATAGTTTAGCGAGGTCAAATAATGCACCCCAGCTTGTACAATTAAGAAGCTGGGGGTACACATCTAGCCCCAGCCATTAGAACTGGAGGTTCGTCCTGGACTGTACCACCCACGCCCACGGGAGATGTCTGTTCTCCCCCAGGCGCTTCTTTTGGGTTGACTTTGCTGCTTTATTTGGTACTCTCTTGAGGTGTAGCATTTTCCACAAGGCCAGAGGGTTCTGCCTAGGATCCAGCCTCCTGCTGCCCACTACGCCTTTTCCTGACACACATCCCCGGGGTGCTAGTCTAGGCTACCTATGGGACACAGAGGCCCCTCTCTCTTCTCCCAAGCTGAGAAACCACTCTTTCATCGGGGCAAATGCATCTCTCCTCAACTCTAATTCTGTGTGGGACTTAGGTTCCCCTTTGCTTCATTTTCCACTGAAAACAGAGACAAATGTCAGAAAGGGCTGCAAGCAGCCTTGTGAGGGGTGAGGAGCGTAGAGACTGCTTGAATGGGGAGAAGAGAAAGGAGAGAAAAAAAGTAATTGCTCCAAAAATTAATCTTGCCTTAGTGCTTCAAAGCCAAATGTTCCTGGACACCAAGTCAGCCTGTTCAGGTGCTCTGGCTTTTGAATAGTATAATGATGTGCAATTCCTCCCTCTAAGGGGCCAAATCTGCGATATCAGATTTGGATTCATTTGTCATCTATATGATGAGTGAGAGCTGATGAGGGAAAGTTGTTTTGAGGTTTTTATTTTTCTGAAGATAGCTGTGAATTGTTGTGATCCAATATAAATCTCAGATCAAAAAATCATCTGCAATGAGGCAAACATCTGTATAAGTTTTAGGGCCAATGAAGTGAGAAGGGTGTTAATCCAAAGACAGCATTAATATCCACAGCAAATGTTGACTTCACAGATGAACAAAGCCTAAATTTTTAACATAATGTCAGGAAAAAACCACCCATGTCTTTATCAGATTTCAATCTGAGTAATTCCTAAGACTTCTTGCCCACTGGGTGAGTGTAGAAATGTTTCAGTCTCAAAATGCCCTTTTTACAACATACACTTAAAATGAGCTTAGCAGCAACCAGTAAGCATATTCTTAGCCTTTGTCTACTTGGAAAAATCAACTGAACTGGAAAGAATGGAGTATTAATGTGCAAAGGAACTGTACATACATTATACGGTTATAGGTCTGTTTCATGACCAAGTGCAAAATAAAGGTAGACTTGAAGGGGTTGCCCACTCCAGCAGATGTACTCCCTCCAGACCCGTCAACCCACAAAAGGGGCAGAACCTCACAACTCTGGTATTATGTCATTGCTAGTTTATATCTCCAAGAGGAAAATAAGATATCTGTGTCTAATAGAAATTATTAGATTTTGAAACACTGAATTTAAGGTGATTTATCATATTAGTGGTTTTTTCATGAACACTTTTCCTAATACAGGTAAAATTTCATGAAAGCAAGCCCCACTGAGCCTCTGATTTGGGGGCGAAAGAAATGTGCTCAACACGGTACCATCATGTGCTTTTGGTTGCACAGAACCAGGTAAACAGCTGGTGCCTAGCTGCGCAACAGCACATTAGGAGGCTGAGCGGGTAGTGAACGTTCACCTCTGAACTCACTGTTCCACCTCCTTGGCCCCCTAAGCAGGTGGGTGTGCCGGGGGCTCTGGGTTTACTCGGTTGGTCCTGCTTTCCTGGAATGCTGGGGAAGCTGACAGCAGCATGGACTTCGGGGCTGGAATCATCTGAAAACTCAAGTGTCAGTGGGCGATCGTGAAACGGGCAGGTTCCAGGCCCCAGGCCCAGGGCTCTGATGGGGAGGTCAGGAAATCTGCCTTCTCAGACGGACCTGGGACGCTATCAGGGCAGAGGGTTGTCTGACTTCCTGAGGACTTCATCTGTCTTCAGGCCATTTGTAACTCCCTGAAACTCTATCTCCCACCCTAAACCTGGTCTGGCATTTTAGACATAAATTTCCAGGAGCCTGCTGGGCATCCTGCCAGGGCAGACCTAAAGATGTGTCATACCTAACGACTAGGACATTCTGGGAACCGTATTCCAGTCTGTGCTTGTGAGACTCAAGTCTAAAGCACCGTGAAGACATTGGTGTGGAGAATACAAGAGGTGCAATGGCAGAATCTTGACAAAAGGAAGCAGAGAGCTTTCGGAAGAAGAGAGGCGTTCAAAACTATAGGGTGTGGAATGGTCATCAATTAAGGGTAAAAAGATAACTTTTGAGAACATTGTTTAAATACACTGACAAAAGTGAAGGCCAGGTAAAGAGGTGGGAGGAGCAGGTTATGAGGACAAGGGGCTGTGGCAGACAGTGACAGTCGTCCATGCCTTCCGCCCTGTGGAGCAGTGGCTCATGAACGGGGAGATGTGAACACTTGTGAAGACTGAAGTGAGGAGTCAACTGGGCTAGACAGGCTACCAATGAAAAGTAATAGAGAGTAACGACCCAAGTTCCTAGGAGAGGTCTCCTCTTTTCTTTGTTTTTGGTGAGACACCCAAACTGACTGACTGACTCTGAGTAAAATTTAAGAGGCGGTAATTTAATCAGGGTTGGCAAACTTTCCTAAAGGGCCAGCTAGTAAATATTTTAGGCTTTGTGGATAAGAGGCAAAACTGACGTTACTGTGTACATATTGGTATATGATTTAAAATGTAAAAAGAAACTATAGTTGCAGGTCCTAACAAAAAGGCAGTGGGTTGGATTTGGCCCACAGTCCAGTGTCCCCACCCAATGCAGCCTATGGACGGGTCCTACAACTTGAGTTCTGAATTTTCTTTTTTTCATGTCCAAGGAAATATTACATGTGAACACCTCAGGTCAAATCACATAAAATCAAATTACAACTAGACCAGATGCTAATCCCAAGGCCCATGCAAGGAGCCCTCTTGGCAAAGCAGGACATTCACTGATGTGAGACAAGCTTAAAACTGGGTCAGCGCTATTTGCCCACAGAATTCAAACCTTCAAGGGAGTTGGTTTCAGATCCCTTTTGAGTCCCCTCCGTCCAAATCGAGTCTTGTCTCCCACGTGGCGGAATGGGGCTGCCTAGGTGGCCGTGCCATTTCAGAGCAGAAAGATCAGATAACCAAAAATGATGTACAAAAGTGAAAAATTTCAGTAACCCTACTGATAGCTTTATTTTCAATCACACAGGTACTATTACATTTATTTCATTTACAATTGCACTAGTATTATTATATCCTATTTTAACAATTTAAGCAATGACCCCAGGGTTGCCTTCCCACCACTCATCCTGGGGTAGTCCCCAGTGTAGTCACTGGTGTGCCGATTAGACTTTCTGAGTTTATTCCAAGAATTCATATACATGCTTGGACTTAGAGAGATAGGTTCTTACTGTTCTGCACAATTATTTGATTTCTAATTTTTAAAAACAAGATAACTTGGTTATGATTTAATCTCAGTACTTGAATCTTATTCTTTTAAACTGCTACATAGGATAGTGTATTTCCATAATTTATTTATTCTTCCACTTAGCTATTTCCAATTTTTCTTTAAGTTTTATTTATTTATTTATTTATTGACAGAGAGAGAGAGAGAGAGAGAGAGAGAGAGAGAGAGAGAGAGAGAGAGAGAGAGAGAGAGAGATACAGAGACAGAGAGAGAACTGAACTGGGGGAGCTCCCCAGTTCAGCATATGGATCTGCATGGGGGCGGGGGCAGAGCCGGGAATTGATCCTTGGTCTCTGGCGCTGCAAAGTGAGCGCTTAACCCACTGAGCCATCCCAGCTTTCCCTATTTCCAATTTTTCGCTACTGCTCGCTACTGCAAACTATGCTGCCCTGGAAGTATGACATGCCATCCCACGTCTACATTGACAATTTGTAATTTCTATTCTTAATTCTCTAACCAGTTAAAGTTATGGTTAGCTATTTTAAAGCCTATTGTTTTGCTGCTTATTGTTATGCTGAATGATGCTTGTAAAATTTTGTGTTTCTGGATTTTGAAGAAATTTTCTTTGTGGTAAAATTCTAACAAAAAGTTCTTCCTGTACAGATCAAACTTGTCAATTATGCTATCCAAATCCTTCCAATCCATCCTCACCTTTTCCTACTCACCCTGATTCCTAAGTCAGTGCCTCTGACCACTGCATTGTGTGTTTTCATTTGTGTTCCCAATTGTTTTGCTGTATGTAATTACCAGCTATGTATTAGGGACACAAAGTTCATGACTATTGGACCTTCTTGGTGAAGTTGTCCTGTTTTATTATGTCTTCTAAAGTTATTTTTGCCTTTAATTCAGTTTTGTTTGATATTAACACTGCTATTCCTGCTTTCCTTTTTGTTGCATTTGCTGGTCTAAAATGTCTTTATTTCAACTTTCCTGTACTGCTTTTTTAAAGGCATTTCTAACTTTATGTAGTCAGGATTATAATTTTCCTTTCTATCTTAACATCTTTTAAATGGGTGATTTTAACCCATTTATACCTGTAAGTACTGTTTGGTTGTGCTCCTACCTTCTTTTGTTTTCAACTTACCATTATTTCCTTAAAAATACCTAAACTTTTAGGGTTTTTTCGTTATATCGTAGCTATTCATACAAATAATTGCAAATCAAGGCCCTGTAGCCACCCATTCAGATTTTTATCATGCTTTGTCATTCTTCCGACTTCAGGGTAGTTTTTAGGTAACTCTATAGGAGATGAACATTTATTTCCCTAGTTTCCTTTTCAGAACTTTTCTCACCCCTCTATTATCTATCTATTGCCCTGTCCACCTAGTTGCCCATTCTTTCTTCCAAAACACACATACTCTCACCACACCTATTTGTCTGTCTTGCTGGCCCTCCTCAGTTACCTCCTCTGCTTGAAAAAATCTGAAACACGTTTCTGAAGATTATTTCCTAAATAAAGGGCTAGTTGGTAGTAGCATTTCACTTCTAAAAGGCTCCAGAAGATTAATAAACTTTAAAGATTCAAAGGAATGAAGCTGGGAGGGCCTGCATCAGACAAGACTGCTGAGTTTGAATCCCATTTCTGCCATGTATGTACTAACAAGCATCTCATTTAACATCTCCACGCCTGAAAATGAGCTACTAGGAGCACCTAGTGCCTAGGGTTGCTGTGCATTAATATGTGTCAAGAATACAGATAATGGCCAGCACGTGATAAGAGCTCAAGAGATGTTGGCACTTACTAATTCTAATGAATCTAAAGGAACGCCTTCGAGCAGGGTTGGCCTTGGCAGTTTTCTCTTCAATGTCTGTATGCAGCCGCACTGACAACAGACAGAAGCCTCAGATGAGCACACGCTTCAATCGGGACCTAGCCTTGCTCATCTCCGCACGGCAGCTCCGGGCGCACAGAACTGCGCACCTGTGGACAGTGACCTTTCAGCATGTGCTGCTGAAATGACAAAACAAAACACGAACTGCTAGCTAGATTTTAATAATGTAGGAAATAATGGGGCACAGATGGGCTGAAATCTCCTAGGGCACTGGACTGTAGGGCATCACTCAATAAAAGGCACAATACAGAATTTCCAAAAGTAGCCCTGTAAAGCGTAGGCACAGCTGTTGGGCTGGTAA
>PVKE010000855.1:0-16948 GCA_004027555.1 Craseonycteris thonglongyai
GATATGGGGTGAATAGGGAGTGCGGGGCACAGAGGTCATGCCAATTTTGGCAGAAATTGCTAAACACTCAGTGTGACATGGGCAGGTATGCTGTCATGCTGCATTGTTTGTATAAATCACCCGTCATAAAATAGGCAAACATGTTGAAAGTGTTGCCCCCCAAAAAAAATTAACTGAAGCTGAATGTAGACTCTCCCAAAGATGCCGGGTGGTACAATGATGCAGATGGGTTCCTAGAACACTCACCTAGTGGGGAGAAGCCTGTACTTACAAAGGGCCTGCGACCAGAAAATAATTCTGAATTTTTTTGCAGTATAAAAGTATTAACTTCCCAATGGAAAACAAAGAAACAGACAAAACAAACAAACAAACAAAAAACACTCTGAATAATTACCTATTTCTATCTATCTATCTATCTATCTATCATCTATCTATCTAACTAATATCTATTTACCTATATATCCATCCTATGTGTTTAAGTTTAATATACATATTTTAAGTCCTAATTTACATAGAAAAAATCTATAGAGATTTAAAAATATGTTCATGCATTCTGTGTGGCTTCCTAAATATTTCCTAGTTTTATAAAGATATTTCAGCATTTTTTAAAAATTGAAATGAACTTTAGAAGTCTTACATTTTATTTCTTCCTCACTGAGAAATTAGTCTATAACATGCTTTATTTTTACTTCCTGAGCTTGTTTGTTTTCCAATTACCAGAAAGGCCACTGATTCACTCACATGTGTGTCAGTCAGATATAATATTATGTACAGTGTGTTAGAAAAAAAAAAGAAGACATTAAATATTAAACAGCTCAATCATTTATTAAGCACTTACTCTGTTAGGCTATGTTAAGCAAGTCACATGAATTATATAATATAATTCTTAAAATCAATCTATGAGTGAGGTTTTTACAGATGAAATATGGTACAAAGAAAGCAAAAAAAATGTACCAAGTCTTTACAGCCAATAATTGGCAGAGTAGAATTCAATTTTGGTAGCAATTAAGTGGAAACCTAACACGACCTATCTGTCATGTTGAGCAGTAGCTCAGGAAGGAGATTTATGATGACATAGTAGGAAAATTTTCATAAATAATAATTCAAAATAAAGTAAGTTACTGTCCTTTGCACATGAGCATTTGCATAAAAGTCCAGATAACTAAATTGCAGTTCTGTTTGGCTTTTTATTTTTTTATTTTTAAAGGCAATTTTAAGTTAATTTTAATGTCAAGTTAATCTTTATTAAACAAATGTTGAATTAATTAATGCTTTTCATTTAAATGCAAAGCTGTTGATTAAGTTAATTTATATTTATAAAATGGAGAGATGTTCAGTAATATACCAAATGAAATACATTAGAGGTGAGTACAAAATAACCTTTAGTACATGCATTTGTAACATTCTAAATCAACTAAAATTAAATTATATTATGGTTTCCAGTTAGCAAACAGTTATAGCTAGATAGGTTTGCTTTTTTTAGGGTGAAACATGTCAACTGAAATGTCAATTAATGTATATTTACATCTTATCATAACATCAAAACCATAGCAGACCTCTTATCCTATCCAAACCCCATTTTAAATTAAAAGAAAAATTCCTTAAAACATTTGAATTTAGTTACACTGTGAGTCTCATTATGACTCTCAGGCTTACAGTCACATTGCTTTGCTGTCATTGTAAACACTCACTATGTCGTATTTGCCACGGATAATCATCTCTTAACAGGATTCAGGGCTGGGACAGCAATGTCACTTCATAGCAGAGGGAACAACTTATTCTATTCATATTCTCCTAGCAATTCTGTAGGGTTTATACAAAGAGACATGATAAAAAATGAGACTTACCACCACAATATATCGGGGTCTGTACTGAATGGTTCCGAACAAACCCAATATGACAACGATTATATGTAGGAAATTTCCAAGAATAGGCGCCCACTGGAAGCCAAGGAAGTCAAAGATCTGCCTCTCCAATGCTGAGAGCTACAACAAAACAAAGAGGGCCCATTAGCATTTAACGTAAGAATAATCATACCATTTTAATCTGTAGGTCATGACTAGAGAAGTTGGCATATTCAATTTCAATCACATGGATGTACATTATTTTCACTAGAGTTGTGATACCTAGTTCATGTACTATTTTATGCAACTTTTCCAGAAAATATACTGTACACTCTCAGGTACATGGGGATTGTTAGATGCTGGATAAATGTAAGTAGACTCTCCATTAACCGGAACTCAAGCAACCAGCACTCTCAAACAACCGGCAAAAATCTCAAGCAACCGGCAAAAAACTGTGCTGGTTGCTTGAGTTTCAGTTAACAATGAGTCAACCGTACTAAGATAACTTTGAGTATTATGACTTTAAGTATAAAAAGATTTTAAACCCATCCTGGCATGCTAGAGATATATTCCTTACATAATTTTCTATAGTAAAAAATCTAGACAGATATTTTGACATCACATTTTCTGAAAAGCGTTTACTATTACTCTTAGTAAAACAGTTAGCTTAGCATAACACATACTTGGAACAGTAACTGCAGGCTTGCAAGTTTTGGCATTGGAAAAGCAACCCTCCCATCATCCCTACCTTCCTGTGTGAAACCTGCACTATCAAATGCTCTGTTTGTTTTTTTGTTTTGTTTTTTCCTTTCTATAGGCTGTCATTGATGAGATACTTAAGGATTACTTGAGGAATTTGTGAGGTAAGTATTTTATAACCAAGAAAATTCAAATCTTTCCTTCAAGTTGGAATTTAAAAGCTCTCATTAACCACTTTTTCAAAATGAAGCTTTCTTATTTACTTACTGTGAGCTCAAGGCTGTGATGTAAAACTAGAGCTAGTCTCTTTGAATCATATTCAATTGAGATCAGATACCTACATGACAATCATCTTAGATCAGGCAAAATAATTTTTTTTAAATACTCAAATAAAAATAATGGGCCCATAACAATTTCACCCATGCCATAGTTTACTATATTTTCATGAAATTTTTAAATAATTCTAAAATGCACTAAAATATACACTTAAACCATTTATGATGAAATGGGTGAATTTTATACAACTCAGTGAATCCCAACAATGTCACTATCGTGTAACCAATGACATTTCTTGTAGTCTATATCTAAAACTTTTATAATTCAACTTGCTATATTTGGACACTAATCTTGTACATTTCAAGCAATTTTCCAGATTTACTTTGATAAAATAATATATCTAACAAAATAACCCAAACATTAGCTGTATTTATGGCACTTAGAAACTGCACATTTGAAGTGAAAATGGCACCATAGGTATTTTTCTCGTTATGTGGCAAGTGTATGCCTGAGTAGTTTTAATTTCCTTGGACATAAAGAAATGTCCACCATCCAGTAGGCTGAATCTACCTTGGTTAAGATTCACCTTCAGTAAGCTGTGAAGGAGAAAAGAGCAGATGCCCAAAGACAACCAAACCAGAACCACATTCATTTCATGGATATTTCCTGACCATCAAATGATTTGTCACTATTCCCTGAACTCATAAATGGAAAGATGCACAGAAACCACTAAAACAGAAAACAATCAGAGCAAGGTAAGAAGGTGTTTCCAATACCCTGTTTGTCTCTGCTTGTGACTAATTAGTTCCCAGGAATCTTCCCCCAAAATGCAGAATTTTATTTATTAGCCCATTAGTGATGTAAATATGCAGGGTTTTTTATTTTACTTTATTTTTATATCCAAACAGGATGGTGGGCTCAGGAGAAAAAAGAAAAGAAAGAAAGTACCCCAGGACAACAACTGCAGGCAATTCATTCTAAAAAGCAACCCCATTTTAAAGCTGTCGTGCATCACAAAAACCTTTAAAGTGAACTTTTCAAACAGAAAAAAAACAACGTTTTTTTTCTGTCATAAAGTGCCTGAACAGCGTTCCCCTTCATGATATTAAAGAAAACATACACAACGAAAGAGAAGCCAAATTAACACCACTTATTATAAAATCCACGTTCTTTATTGAAGATACTGTATCTCCAGTAATGTTTGTTTTCTGACTTACTTAAAAATGGGTTTGAAATAAGGGCACAAATACACAAAGGGGACATTTCAAGGACCATGAGAGGCAGCAAGAATAATGAACTATACAAGCCACGAACACTAGATTTGACTATTGTATTTTACAAAGTCAACTGATGACAACAAAAATCCTTTCAAAAATAAAATATAGTAACATTGCACATTCTTACTTAATTCTTTCATCTAATTTCATGTTAAGTTATATTGGTATTTAGAGGCAAATATCTTCTCTCTAAATGTCATAATCTCTAAAGACAACACTTTTTGCCTAAGAGTGTCACAGTAATAATGGCCAGAGCCACTAAATAAAATTAAGTGATATTCTGGTTGCTTTGATAACTCAGAAAAAGTATGGATATATTTAAGAAATATCTCTGTCAAAATGGTTCTCAATGGTGTGCTAAAGCTGCTGGCACAGGCGTGGGATCCCAGACCGGTTGTATCTCTTCCCAACTCCAAGGTAAGAGACCTCAGAAACTTGACACCCACCACTTTGGGAATATTTACAACAGTGGTCATCAGGAAAGGCTAAAAGTCATGGTTTTGTTTATTTGTTATGAGAGCCTATTGTTAAACAATAACCTGTACATCACTGAGTATAGCATCTAGAAAACAGTGGTTCTGAATCAGAAGAGTAGTGGAAGGGAGTGAGCAAATGTGTGATTAGCATAAGTAGAAAGCAACCAGGCCAGAGGAAAGCGGAAGGCTGGAGGGCTCAGAGATATTACCTGCAGAGATGCCCTAGCAAAGAGAGAATGGATGAGTCGTTTGAAGAATCTGATGGCTAAATAAAGGTAGAGAATTCAAGAAGATATGAAGGTGACAAAACCCTCCAGAGAAAGCAAAACTAACCAGTCACCAGTTCAAAACAGAACAGAAAGCCATGACATGAAGAACAATGGAATCATATCTAAGTGAAAGCTAAGTAGGTAAGTGTCCGGAAGCTGGCAGAATATGATAAAAAAGAGTATGTTTTTAACCAGTTAAAAACTCAGGGCAAATCAGAATCCTAACAAAACGGAAGGAAAGATGGGAGGGAGAAAGGAAAGGAAGAAAGGAGGAAAAGGAGGAATGAAGGAAAAAGGAAGAAACATAGACCTAATCGAAGTGATGCAAAGTAAGCATAGATCAAAGAGACTAAGAAGGTTAGAATGGGGGTGTGGTTTTGAATGTAAATATGAGAAAGTCATTGAAACATTCTCCCTAAGTGCAGTAGGGAGGGGAAAATTGGAACTCTAGGAGAGAAATGTAACCCTAGCTCATTCTAGAGACCACATGTAAAATATTCCACACTCAGTATAATGTAAATGTTCTTATTGAATTGTGACTTTCAGAATCAAATTGTAGAAACCTTGGGAGTCTTCATTATGGTTACAGAACAAAATGTAGTGTTATTTGACCTAGGCTGACCAGAGTTACTGTTTTAAATGGAACAGAAAACAATGGTGCTGTCGCATTTCAAATGGCACGGATGGTCAGCCTCATCTCACTGGCTAAATTCAAGGTGTCAGTAGGCTGACCACACATACTGTTAAAAATGGGGTAGTACATTGTTTTCTGTCTTGTTTAAAATGGTACTTCTGGTCAGCCTAATTTGACCATATAAAGTGTATCTAACAGAGGTAGGGAGAAGCAGAATATTCTGTGTCTCAATTCTAGGTGTACAGTAAGGGGAAGGGAGAATGTTTAAAATTTTCCCTGGAGGATCAAGCATTTCCTTTTATCAGGCTCCAAGGCGAAAATATTTCCCGAAAATGTGTGAATCTTAACCACAGCCCACATTAACCGCACATGCTCCCAATAGCTTAAGAAGTTATCTCTACTTCCTTATCTTACATGCCTAAGCAATATAGAGACAAATAGAAGTACCTTTAAAATATAGTAGTTTTCTTTGTGATCCATATGTTATGCTTTATGCTTCACGTGGTTTTTTTGTATACTTGCTCATAATTATTACTAATTGTGAAAATTAATTTACATTTAATTAAAGTGCTATAAAAACTCCAGGTGAGAAAAAAACATCTTCCTGGGCATTTACCTAGGCTGGGTCTACACAACAGCTTCTGCCCAAACGAAAACTGGGTAATGTTTGTTCTTTTTATTTATTTTTTTATTGGTTTTTTTTGGTTGTTTTTTTTTTGACAGAGAGAGAAAGACAGAGAGAAGGAGAAGGGCCCAGAGCAGTCTCCACAGTTGACATTAGTTTTCCATATAGTTTCACTCCACAGGTGGGCACAGGGCTGTACAGGGCAGGAACTGGGCCAGGACCCTCCCACATAGGCCCTGGCAAGAACTGAACTGGGGGCACACCCCAGTTCAGCACATGGTTCTGCCCGGGCCGGGGCTGGGATTCGATCCTCAGGCTCCAGGGCTGCAAAAGCAAGCGCTTAACCCGCTGAGCCATCCCAGCTTTCCTGGCAATGTTTATTCTTAAGGAGTGAGCACTCTTGGGAGATTTAAACTCACAGGAGTAGTGAGCTGCCTTTTAAAAGTTCTCATTCTTGGATTACTGCCCCCTACACCCCAGCTCACAAGAGACAGAGACATCATTAAAAAGATTAAAGCAAGGTTACTCAAGTGGCAGAATCCTAAGAAAGCTTTTGATGAAATGATAGTTTCATGAATGACTGAAATTAAAGCAAACTGTGTGGTTGATACCCTTGTCTGTGTAACTTGTAGGCTAGGAATTTGTGAGGTAAGCGTTTTATAACCAAGATGATTCAAATCCTTAAAGTTGGAATTTAAAAGCTCTCATTAACATGCCTATTAGCGACATTGATAGATCCCAGGCCATTTCTGGTAAGTTTTGAGTTACTAGTGTGGGTTTCCAGAGGTAGCCCTAGTGTCACCACCATTTGATCCCTTTGCTCTGAAATATCACAGCTCTCAACTCCCAACACTTTTCATGCTTGAGGTTGATGGCGCTCAACTTCTGTGTCCATAGGTCTGGCCTCGGCCAAATTAAGACCTTATATTTTAAGGTATAACCTGTGAATAGTTTTCATGGTTTCTACAAAAAAAGAAGAGGACCAATGGCATTTGCATCATTATCCCATTTCATGGAGATGTTCCATAAAGACTTTTAATAACCTGGACATTTACTGCTATGTTAAATGTGCTATTTTGAAGAAGTTTCTGTGTGGCTGTAGACAGGAGAACAAGCATTAGGATGCACACAGACTTAGATGGATCTAGGAATTCTAGGTCAGCCCTGCTTATGATTTGACTCAGCCAATAAAGATAGGAATAGTGTTGAGGGCTTCACAGTTTCTGCATGGTTTGGTGTTATTTTTGGTAGGGGTTAGATGGCAAAGACTATTCCAGTGAAATCAGAAACTGATCAGTTAGTGAAATGAATAAAGCCAATCGAAGCTTAATATAACTCCTTTTCCCGTTGCTTGATTTTTAGTACCAACTCCAGTGGCCTGAACGAGTGTGTATGCACTTAGGTGAGGTGTAATCTTGAATGCTTAGAGTAGTATCTCTTTAATGCCAAGTGTGATTGTCTGAGTTGTTTCTTGAATTAGCTTAACTAAATGAAACAATGTCTCCAGAACATTCTTGAACCTGTCTGTACATTTTGAGTCCCTATATTTCAAGGAAGTTGAATGGGCATTTCCTACTTTTGCAATTTATTAAGGAAGGTATAAACTACTTGGTCAAATAAACAATGCTGAACATCAGAAAAACAGCTACCTATTGAGCTGCAAATCTATTTTCTGAAGTAATAAGATAAGTGGGTGGGTAAGGTATCAAGGAAAGTTTCCTATTAAAAATGGACAGATAAAACACTACAAATGGATAGATTTATGGAGAGTGATGAGCTGAAAAAGTACATGTGAAGGGCATTTATGTACCCAAAATTTACTCAGGAAATTCAGTATATTTTGTGCACTAATTTAGCATATCAGGTGGTAGAGTGACAACAAATTCACTGACTTCTCAATATGTCAGAGAATAGCCAATGTATTAAAAAAAAAATGGTGCTCCAAAGCCTGAAAGGATAGCAATACTATAGATATGACATTAACACTTTAATTTCTCCATATCTATTAATTTAGTTTGATGCCAACAAAATAGTATATACTTGTACATTGCTATCCCTATTGGATATATGAAGAAACTCAACGATCAACTAATTAGCATCAGAGATGAGACTTGTATCTTTATACCTGATCCTATATTCTTTCTTCCATACCATTCTGAAATCATGCAAGAAAGCCTACTTGTGCATTATTTAATGAGGTTAAATTTAAAAATAAGCGCTAACACAAGAGCTAGAACTACTGAGAAGCATAGTGGACGGTTTCATGATTTAATCCTTGTTCCTCCTATCCCACCAATTTCTAAGTGGGGCAAGCCCTCCCTCTTTCCTTCAGAAGAGGCAAGTTTCACCCTTCAGAGAACTACCAGTGTGCTTTCTTAGTCAATCTTCAGTTTGTTTATCCAACGTGCATAATAGTAATCATGCAGATAAATATTAGAATATGCATATCAAACACATAGATAGCAATCAATAAGTGTCAACAGCTGTGTGTTTTCTGATGCCAGTTCAATACTCAAACAAATTACTAAAAACTTACAGAAGTTTATTATCTTCCATAATTCAGAAGCCCAACATGGGTCTTGCTGAGCCCAAAGCAAGGTGTTGACATGGCTGTATTCCTCCTGGCTGCTCTAGGGAAGATTTCCTTTCCTTGACTATTCGTTCTACTTCTAGAAACTGCCACAGTTTTCTTCCTTCATCTGCAAGGCCAGCAATAATGAGTGTGTCCTCATGTTGCCATCCCTCTGTGTTTTTTTTTCACGTCTACCTCCTTCCACTTCTGAAGATCTTTGTGATTACACTGGGCCTTCTTGGATGATGCAGGAAAATATCTCCATCTTAACTTTAGCTGAATACTTAATTCCTTCTGTGACCTATTCCTATTTGCCACGTAGGGCTAGGACATGGGAATCTTGGGGGCCAATATTCTACCTATTTTCCATCACCTTGATTTAGAGCTGCTTTAGCAAAGGGATCCAGTCCTGTGGTGGACATGTGGACTTGTCTCAACTAGGCCATAAGCAGGGAGAAAGAGCCCAGAATTACCCTCACCAGTCTCTCAACCCTAGAAAACCACATCTGAGATAGCATCACTATCTACTCCAGTTCCTGCTGTGACCAATCCCGTTACTGAGGTGACCAGTATTTCTCCCAAATGTTCCAGTACCCATAGGCAGACGTCTTTCCAGAGAAATTCAACGAAGTAGCATTTTAATTCAAAATTTGTGATATAGGTATTAGAATTTTGGAGTGAGGAAATATAGCCCTAACTCCGCAAAAATATGTTTATCTATAAAGTTATGTCAATATAAATATTATATGTATATGCATATATCATATATACTAATAATACCTTATTTGAAATGAGAATATTTATGAATCAGTCCTTATTCTTTGCCTAGATAAAATCACTTTTAGATCAATAAGAAAATCATTTGGGCTACATCTAGTGATACTTAAGGATTAATAGCAAAACTTGGTACTTATGCAGCAATTTTTATTTTGAAGCTATTTTACTGATATTAAACAAATTCAAGACACTGTACTCTAACTTTTTTAAGAAGAATAAGTTGAAAGAGAACTTGTAGTTTCTGGTCTCTGTAAAGTCCAAAGTATGCTTTGACTGGCAGACATTGCAAAAATCACATGATACCTGATAATATTAAGAAGTGATCTATTAGATAGATAGATAGATAGATAGATAGATAGATAGATAGATAGGTACATACATACATACATACATACATACATACATACATACATATGAGGGTTGTCCAGAAAGTATCCAGCCATGTAACCATTCTTGTTATATTGACAATGGCTGAACTTTTTCTGGACAGCCCTCATACATGCACATCTACGAAACAGACAGTTACCAATCTCTCTTCATTATGAACATCATTTTTATAAACATCCTTATATAAGAGCAAACACATGCATATGTGTGAGTGTATATCTGTGTATCAGACACAGATTTAAGTATCTTATATGTACTAACAACACAATGAAACAGGTTCTATCATATTCAGATGAGGAGTTAAGGCACAGAGAATTTATGGGCATTGCCCAGGATCCCACGTTACTATAGTAAGTAGCAGAGCCAGAATTTGAAACCAGCTGGTCTAGCCCAATCATATAAGATATAATTATATATCTTATCTAATTAAAGTAATCATTAATGAATATAATGTAGAAAGACTGGAAACCATATATGAAATATTTAAAAAATGCATTTAATCTAATTATTAGATGCTATCAGTTATTTCATTTAGGTTCAGTCTTATAAATCTAAATTCATTAATTTTTAAATTTCTTTTGTTCATTAATTCATTGTCTCAACAAGTACCACTTTACAAGTGCTATGGGGTAGGCTCTGGGGGACAAAGATGAATGGCAGAGTTCTCAGCCTGGAGGAGCTAGTTTACATCCTGGTGGAAAAGAAAGACAACATTGATCAAAATTCTAAGGAAATGTTATATATATTATGGTGGGAGGGTGCTCCGAGACTATAGGCACACACAGGGCAGTGTTTTCACCTCTGCCTGGTATGACCAGCATATTTTAGACACCATTACAAAGGAAGGGGCTAATGAATGGAGTTCCAAAAAAACGATCAAAGGTTTTCATGCAAAGAAATGTGGGGCAGAATAATTAAAGCAAAAGGCACAGCAGAGCATTTCAAAGTGCTCCAAATGACTCACATGCTACTGAGACCAACGCTTTAAAAATATTCAATGTTAGTTTCACTGAATTGAATCCACTTTCAGGAATTTATGTTAACTGGACAGATCTAAAGGCAACATTGCACAGTGTTCGGCACACAGACTCCTGAGCCAAACCAGCTGGTTTCAAATCCTGGCTCTGTCATGTGTAACATGTAATAATGGGCAATGTCCTTGACCTCTCTGTGCTTGGCTCCTCATCTAAAAATGATAGAACCTATTTCATTGTGTTGTTTGCAGTTCATATATATAAGACACTTAAATCTGCATCTGATTCACATATACAGATACATCTACACACATATACATATAGAATGAAAGGGATTAAAAAATAACAATCTAGTATTATAGGATGTTAAATGTATATTTTGATATATCCATAAAATGAAATAGTGAAAAATAATGTAGATTAATATGTATTGATATAAAAACTGATCATAATAAACACTTTAGTCAATGAGCATGGGTTACTTGTATTAAGAAAAATAAATTTGCACTCTATATGCGTGCACACGTGTGTTTTACCTCAACCCACAGCAGGAAGTACATTTTACATCTTCTACAACACATATACTAAAACAAAATATCAAGTGGAATACGTAGTCCGTGCCACAGTCCAGTGGTGGAGAGTACGTGCTATGGAAGGTACTTTGTAAAGGAAGAGCAAGGTATGTTGGGTAAGGATTTTGAGATTTACTGTGCAGGCGTGGGGAAGCCATTATAGCTTTATTTCACGCATAAAGAAGTTCCATAAAAACATTACCATGCTTTAGATACCTCTCTATTGGAGGTTTGAGAGTGTTTTGATCGGATTTTGTAATGGGAGTAGGACAATAGCACAGGTAAGGGTAAGATTACACTGACAGTAAGGCATATGGTAGAAGCTATTGAAATCACTTGGTGAGAGGACAGGAACAGCATGTAAATATTCAAGAACCAAGATCTAAAGACCAATTATATAATATGTGAGAGGTGACAGATAAATCAGGTGATTTTGGCCTAAATTTTTTTTAAACATATTATTTATTTATTTATTTATTTTTGACAGAGAGAGAGAGAGAGAGAGAGAGAGAGAGAGAGAGAGAGAGAGAAAGATACAGAGACAGAGACAGAGAGAGAACTGAACTGGGGGAACTCCCAGCTCAGCATATGGGTCCGCACAGGCTGGGGCCGGGATTTGATCCTTGGTCCCCGGCGCTGCAAAGTGAGCGCTTAACCCACTGAGCCATCCCAGCTTTCCCTTGGCTTAAATTTTTGCTGACCAAATAAAGCTTGCTGGGTGGATACAATCATTGAAAGTAAGGAGAAAAATTATAGTTTTGAAGTTAATGTATTGGAATCATCAGACCCTGATGCCTATCATGGGGCTTGTCCTATCCTTTTTTATAAATGCAAATTAAGGGATGCCAGGATAGCTCAGCAACTTGGGTGCTTGCCTCACAAGTGGAAGGTCCAGGGATTCAATCCCGGCCCCTGCCTGTGCAAACCCATGTGCCGAACTGTGGTGCAAATGGTAACTGCCGCGAATGCAGTGAAGGTCTCGCCTCCTATACAGGAGGCCCCCCAGTTTGGTTTCTACCACTCGCGGTCCCACATCCACCTGGGTGGAATGAAACTATGTCACAACTAATGATGTACAACTGTGGAGACTACTCTGCCCACCCCCCACCCCCCAATAAAATAAATCTTAAAAAAATGCGAATTTAAATGTAGTGTGGACACCAATGGACTGTGCACTTTGATAACGTCTCAAAGCAAGGAGCTATGAACTTCTGTGTTGACTGCAATACAGGTATGGAGATTCTCTCTGCTCTGTCAATATGGGCACATAAAGTTAAGTGCTTTGCAATTTAGATTAAACCAAATATAATTAGAGTAATTGAAATAACAGGTAAAGAATGGGCACAAAACATGATATAGAGAAACAAAGCTGACTGCAAAGAATTTTTTTAATTTACTCTTAGGGATTATTTTAATCCTAGTCTTTTTACATCAATTCAGCTTAAGTCAATTTGCAAAGTTATAAACTGTGGGACTTAATTATGGGCAATGAGGTAATTTTCCATAATTAAGTAAATTTTAAAATATATCCTTTGGAAGCACACATAAAAAAAAAAAAAGAACTTAAATTACCAAGAGATTCTTGTCAAGAGGGAGGGAGGTTTTCATAAACGTTTGTTGTTGTTGTTTTTGTTTGTTTTTTTTCTTTTAGGATTGCTGTAGACATAAAACAAACCAGGCCGTTAAGAAACTAGGGGGTGAATACTCCAATTCTCTTTCAGACTGTCAATAATACTCTGTGTAAGAATGTTACAAAAAAATTAGGCATAAGAAAACAATCTGTTAATATTTGTTTGAAGCTATCCCTTGATCTCTAAAATGCTTGATTTCATCATATGATGCAGCTTCTAAGTTTCCTTCCCCTGCTAGAAATTATCCCACAATCTAACTCCTCCAACTTTGCTAAGCGGAAGCCTACTTTAAAAAATACAGCTACCATCCATAAATAGCTTAAGTCGTGAATAAGGCAACTCTTTTAGTAAAAGCCCACAGTAGCAATTGGTTACAGAACAGTGATTGAAGATTGAATTTCAACCCTCCAGTGGAGCCATAACAGATCCAAAAACACTAAAGTTGAACCTGAAGGCTTGGTGACCGATATAGTTCCACAAACAGCTGGCAGGAACACGCCTGCCATGGCATTTCAGACTCCCACAGAGGTTTCACTTAATGGCAAGCCAGAGTGAGAAGACAGGAAGAGAGGGTTAAGGATTAAAGTTTACTTTTCATCTGTAGTAGAGACCACCTACAAGAATTCCTTCTCTAAAAGATCCCTTTAAAGTCTACATTTTCAGCAAGAATTTGATTTTTCATTTAGAAAACAATAGAGGCAAAAAATTGTACATGTCAAAGTACTAATGCTGCAGAGATGCCCTTCTCAGAAAATTAGAATGTACAATAAACAAGTAATGAATAGTTGATGGTGTGTAAGTAGGCTAATGCCATCAGGTAACTTATTTTTCTTTTGAGGTTCTCCTTGCCTCTCTCTTGTTACCCTTAAATCCACTACAGAGCAGCTGCTCTGTGTCATTTGGTTGTCCATATGTGGGGAAGGGTGCTGGTAATGCAGCAAACCACCAACAACGGGGCATCTCCCTGGTGGTAGAATTCGTGAAAACCTTACACAATGATTGAGGTGTTTCTGGTGTAAACTGGCACTTGATTTTGTCATCCACAGTAATCACTAACCAATGGCTATGCCCTAATCTGATGAAGTGGTCTTCATCATCTTGGTATGAGTGTCTTTACAGAGCACCAAGGAACAAAATGAATGAGGCACTTTTTAATCATGTTCATATTAATACCTTTTGGATATTAATCCGTTTCTCAAAGGACCAGTGAAGCTCTATCAACCTCTTAGTTTCCATATTTTTAGATTGTAAGCATACAAATAGACTAAATAAAATAAAACCTATTAGGTCTGTCTTCTGGGCCTTTCTATGGTGATAGGGGTTGAATAAGTATTAATTTTATTTGCATACAAACATGCACTGTCAACACCTTGAGCTTTTCAGCCATATTCATTCCTTGGCTTGTAGCAGGATGGGGTCCATATTTGTGAATTTCTTTATCGGGGTAATACTGTTTCCTACATTTTTATGTGCTGTAAGTACACTTACCACTCAATATTGCAGTCTAAAATGATGTTAATATAACAGAGGAACATATTTATGGTGTTTTGAACTATGTTTCTGAGAGTCTCATATTTTAAGGTAAAAAACGATTAATCTTTTTACAAATTTTTTTCCATTTCTGATAAATTTTGAAGAAGAAATAGCTAATATTTGCTTATCACATACAGTGCGGTTGGCATTACATATATACCGGTATCTCACTAAATTCTAATTGAAAAAAACTGAAACGTATACTTTTACCTTCATTTTACAAAGGTAGAAAGGACACCTAACATACTCTAGAATCACGCTAGTATTAGAACAAGCACGAGAATCCAGACTTTTTACACTGCAGTAATGCCTTTCTCTGAGGTTTAGATTAAGTCTTACATTATTTAAATATTTCATTAAAAACATATGTACAGTTTACAAAATGCTTTTATAGACATCTTCTCATTTGTGCCTCATTATTGAACTTTTTTCTGATGTGTGGTTATAGGAATAAATTCAACAAAACACAAAAGATTTTTCACGTGCAGAAAAATGGAATACACAGCTTTTCTGTGTTCATCTTGCTAAGTACATGTAGAAACATTGGACATCCTATACAAAGCAAATACAAGAAGATAAAGGTGGAGAGAAGGTAGAGCAGCTAAAAACCTGAGGAGTAAGGAGGTGGTGACTGCCCTGCATTTTCATTTTGCTGCATTTACTCCAGACTCAGAACTGATGAAGCCAGTGACTCAGAAATGTCAAGGGAAGTTCCACCAAATCTGCTCTCTCTAGTTAGAGGACCAATGAAAGGGAGCCTAACAAGACAGAAAACTTTTAGGTAACAACCACTCAACTCCAGTGAAACACCACAGACTAAAACTATGGCCACTCCATCACTGATGCCAAAAAAGGCCGAGAGGAAGGTCTAAAATTCTACATGAGAGGCTGTAACGATGTGAGGATGGTGTCAGAGAAGTATACATAGGGAGTTAAGACATTTATCCCTGCCAGACAATAATGAGTCCCCTACTTTCCTGAAGTGATAGCAAAGACCACATGAGGAGCCTGACCATCCTCTCTCACCTGGTGATAAGGACACATTCCTCCCCTTCACTACTGGAATGGTATAAGAGGAAGACCAATAGACAGTTAAGACTTTCACCATCACCCAATGTCAGTGAGGTTATTCCTACCATGGTGTCACTGGGACCATATGGAGAAATGAAGCTCTCATTCACACCCAACAGTAATAAGATGCCCCGGATCTCAGTCATCAGTGGAGTGAAATAGGGAATCTGTCCTTTTATATCCACTTGATAGTAACGAGGTGCCCACCCTCTTCCCTTGCTAGAGCAGTGTCAGAAAGAAAGATAGTAAAATCAGAAGGTTTAAGTAAGATCCAGATTCTCATTAACATCATATAAAAATGTTCAGGTTTCAATAAAAATCATTTGTCATACCAAGAACTGGAAAGATCTCAAGATGAATGTACAAAGACAGGCAACAGATGTCAACAGCAAGGAGAAGGATGTTTAAATTATCCAAATTTTAAAGCAGTCATGATAAAAATGATTCAACAGCAATTGCAACATTACTTGAAACAACTGAATGATTAGAAAGCCGCAGAGAAAATAGAAAGTCTCCACAAAGACATGGGAGATGTAAAAAACAACCAAATGGAAATTTTAGGAGTCAAAATACAATAACTAAAAGAAAAGATCAGTGGATGGGCTCAACATAAAGGAGGAAACAGAAAAGAAGTAGTGAAACAAAAATAGAACATCAAAAATGAGCCAATCTGAATAACATAGAGGAAGAACAAAAAAATGAATAGAAACTGAAAGACTTGTGAGACTATAACAAAATATCTAAACTTTCTATCATTGGATTTCTGGAAAAAGAGGAGAAAGACGGTGTGATTAAAAGAACACTTGATGGCATCAAATATATGGTGATGGAAAGAGAGCTGACTCTGGGTGGTGAGCACATAATGCAATGAATGCATAGACAATATAATGTAGAATTGTACACCTGGATCCTATATAATTGTTACCAACCAATGTCACCTCAATATATTCAACAATTAAAAAAAAATCTTGATAAAATAATGGCTGAAAATTTCTAAAATTTTGTAAGAGACAGAAACCTACAGATTGAACAGGTTGAGTGAACCTCCCATTAAGTGAACATGAGCCTGAATAAATCCAAAGAAATATATGACAAGATGCATCATAATTAAACTTCTAAAAACTAAAGGCAAATTATTTTTTGACAGCAGCCAGAGAAAAAAACAACACCTCAATTTTGGAAGAAAATAATTTTAATGAGTAATCCATCACCAGAAACCATGGAAGACAGGAAAAATGTGGTATGATACTTTTCCAGAAAAAGAACTGTCAATTGAGAATATCATACCCAGCACAAATATCACTCAGAAATTTGTGACAATTAAGACATTC